>PVHP010052348.1:0-11135 GCA_004024765.1 Zapus hudsonius
AAAGGTTTTAGGCCAGTCTGCTCTGCATTATGTCAAAATCTATAGAATGAGTAACACTGAGTGCACACCCTAAAGTAAAGTAGGGCCTCTGGATAGAGATATGTCAATAGAGAGACACCCATTATAGCAAATGTACCACTGTTATAGGGGAAGCTGATGGGGGGATTTGAAAATTCTGAATAATCCATTCAATTTTGCTGTAAATCTAGAACTGCTCTGAAGAATAAAGTCTGTTTAAAAACAAACAATGACAACAACAACATCAAAAACCAAACAAAATCAACCACTGACAACTTCATAATGCAAACAACCTTTGCAATGCATCTAACTGAACCTGGCCAATGCCTTTTAAGATTTCCAGAACCATGCACAGAATTCTGAGCAGGTTTTCTCCATGGCCACAGGACAGAGAGACAGAAATATGGACCTGAGCTCTGAAGTGCTAGCCCAAGGTCCTAAGATGCTTTCCTCCTAAACCAACTCCCACACATGCTCCTGGGTTAGTTAAATTTATCATTCTCTCAGAGAGATGAGCTTAACACCATAGAGGAGACATTAATTTCTGTGTGAGGAGAGGTGATAGGGAAGGTCCATGAGGCACATACAATAAAGTAGCTGAATATACTGGACATCTGAATCAGCATGAGGTACGTGGTGGCCAACCCTGTGTAAGTGAATCAGGGAAGCAGGAAAGGCCAGAAAAGATGGAAGGGAAAGAAAAGCAGGCATTTGACATTTAAAAGTAGTGGGTCTCTGATATGGGAGCTGTACATGTTATAACATGAATGTAAGTTGGCAGGCAGTGTGGTTATATATATTGGAGAGGGATTTATATAGGAAAAGGGCACGTGCTAATATATATATATATACATATATATATATATATATATGTGTGTGTGTGTGTAGCATATATGTGTGGTACAGTATGTGTGATATGTATATATGTGCAGATGTGTGTGTCCCATGGGTGTGTGTGCAGAGGCCAGAGAACCTGGGTTGTCCTGTTATCACTCATCCATGTATCTCCTTGAGATGAGTCTCTCCTTCAACCCAGAGCTGCTGCTCATTAGCAAACCACAGAGATTCCCTAGTGTCTAGTTGTAGCACTCCCCCTTGCCATGGACTGGAGTTTTAGGTATAGAAGGACACCCAAATTTTCACATGGGTTTTGAGGAATAAAACTTGGCTGTTTCGCCTTAATACTCATCCACCACGACTCAAGGAACTATGCGGAAGAGGGGGCGGAAAGATTGTAAGAGCCGTGGTGGAGGAGATTATACAGAGGCATGGCCAGGAGAACCTGGCTGAATACTAGGCTATCCATGGTCCCCTGTCACAAGGACTGATCCAGACGACCCATTGAGGAGGTTATCCAGTGGAGGGGAGAGGGGAGGGCAGTGGGGAATTGGGGATAACAACTCATTGTTCGCCCACTAAATGTTGTAACTCATTATGGACAATAAATTAAAAAAAAAAAAACTTGGCTGTCTCTGACCTGAGAGTCCCTCACACTTAAGCAATAAGCACTCTTAGTGAACCATCTCCCTAGTCAAATATTAATAAACATGTTTTAAAATGAAAAATAAATAGACATACAAGTTCACTATGAGAGAAATACATCATATGAGTTTTTTTTTTTTTTCGAGGTAGGGTCTCGCTCTAGCCCAGGCTGACCTGGAATTCACTATGTAGTCTCAGGGTGGCCTTGAACTCATGGTGATCCTACCTCTGCCTCCCAAGTGCTGGGATTAAATGTGTGTGCCACCACGCCCGGCTATCATATGAGTTTTTAAAAGCAGAATTGTAGGTGTTTGAGAGACTGTGGAAGTGAGAAGTGAGCGCTGGGCCTGTTGGGGATTGTGCAAGTTAAGACTATGTTGGGACAGGGGTTGTTCCACCAATTTGAGCCATTCTTGCCACTGAGACCAGGTAAGCTGACCCAGCAATCAGTCTCTGGGATGGCCAACAAAAAAACAATTTGGGAGGTCCCAAAGGACTTGGATCTTCCCTGCCTGGCTGTGCAACCTGGCTCACTGTCCACTACATCTGGAGATCTGCAAAGTGTGTTGTAGTATATAGGAACTTTTTCTTCCTATCTAATTATGATTTTGTGTCTGTTATCCAATTTCCCAGTGGGTAAGTCTTTGCCAAGGGGCCTGGGCTTTACTTTGTAGGTAACAGGAGCTACTACACATGGGCTGACTTTTCCTGCTTTGAGGTAACATTTCCAGAGTTACCTTATTCACATTAATTTCTTAGGCTTTTTAGACATCTCATCTTTACTCAGGTTCTAATCAGGACAGTTACTTACAAAAGGATATGCTGCAAACAGTCTGACCATAACTGTATTGCCTCCCTTTTTCCTTTTTCTTCAGCTTGACACAGACCCAAGACAAGTTTCTAGGATTTGTCCAGCAGAAAGGCTAAACTAAATGTGGTGTTGCCTTCAAAGCTGCAGTCAGAAGCCAGAGGCGTTGTGCATTTAACTCTGTAGCTTAAGAAAATGGGTGGGGCAATTGCTCTGAGTATGGAGGATCTCAAGAGTGATGGTTTGGTTCCTGGGAAAAATCAGTCTTAGGCACAGGGAAGAGGTGGCAGCCACTTTAAGGCAGAACTGTAAAATCAAGGACACTGGGACTGGGAAGAGTGCTAAGAGATATCTCCCTGGGTGATTGCCCTTCAGTAGGTAGGTGTCCTATTTCTGACCTATACTTTTATTCTGGGAGGCAGGGAAAGCAGTCGCTAAAAAAAGTACCATTTGTAATAAGACACCTCAGTTTGCCTTCTAGGTCTCTCATGGGTAACCTAATCTCTCTGCACCTAATCTCTCCTCTCAATGATGACAAAATAAAACTTAATTCATGAGCCTAAGGTGCGGTTTCAGTGTGATCATTCATTGAAGTAGCTTAGAAGAATACCTGGTTCATAAATGTATCAATAAACATCAGCTCTTATGAGATGTTAAATGGAAAATAAGAAGGGATTTATTTTATATGAAACCCAAAGGATATGACAGGCTATAACATACATGTACATCTATATACATTTCAGCTGTAAATCAGTTGTTGATATTAAGAAACTTGTTTAAAGACAAACCCAAACTTCCCTGAAGTGTGACCCTTCTCTGTACTGCTTTAACTTTATATCAGTCCTGGCCACTTCAGGATGCTAAATACAACTGCTGGGTCAACTCACCAATTTTCGTATTTCACATTCTAAATTCTGTATGCAATCCAGTTTCCTCTTGCGGCAACGCTGAGCTGCAATGCGGTTCTTGCTGCGGCGCCGGACATCATGAATAAACTCCAACTGCTCTGAAGTTAGCTTGTGCATCTTAATCATCATCTGGAAGTCATTCCTTGGAAGATCTGTGATTTGATCTACAGGAAAAGGAAGTTTTACCTGAAACCAAAAATAACACAATTGGATTGTCACAGTTGGATTTAAATTTTGGTAGGTACAGCATTGAAAAAAATGATAAAACCCCCCTTTAAGATGACTACAAAGGATCAGAAGGTCCTGCCCAAGCTATCTTTTTTGAATGTGGGTTAAAGGAGGCTCCACACCCATGCTATTATTTATTGCATCCTGTGACTAGGAGACACTGCACCCACGTGACTATTTAACAGGCCCTGGGCCCAGCAAGGCTCTGTGTACATAGCACCTCCTGCCATGCTTTGGGCTGAGCAGCCCTTAGGCCTGCACCACCTCTCACTGTGACACAGGTATAGACGTCTTGATCCTGCCCACTGTTTGTTACACTCCAGGTTCAGAGGGCCCTTTGCTTGAGACATTTCTTGCTGAAGCAGGCTAAAGCTGGCCCTATGCCCAGCATTATCTTATCATATGTCTAGAATGCCTACAGCACTATGCTGTGAGTCCAGCCCTGTGTCTGCACACTTCTCACTGTGCCTTGGGTAAAGGAAGCCCTGTACTTGCCTGTTGCTCATCTTGATCCCAGTCCAGAAGACCCTGACCCTACCCACCACTTTCTGTGCCCCAGGACCAATAGTTTCTGTGCTGATACCATCATGTGACCATAAACTAGCATCAGTCCTCTACAGGTAAACTTCAGGGTCACAGAAGAGTCTTTTATAACTAGATTTAGATTTAGTGGGGAATACTACTATGACTCAACCCAAATAGTCACAAGAAATGCACTAGTGAACATAAAACAAACCACCAACTAGTACTGGTAAAAGCAAGAAGTTAAATCTGGAAGTCACATGATCTGAATTTATGAGATAAACTCATTAAAAATGTACCAATACTATAAAGAAACAATCCATCATGACTCACTTCCAGCCTCTTAACTCCCATATAATGGAAGGGAAAAGTACCAAGATAGGGCTAGAGGCAGAGTTCACAGTCTTCTAAAATAGATCAATGATCAAACAGAGGACTTGAGTGAAGAAATCTGTTCAAGACCCTAATAAGGTAGTTTAAAATGAACAAAACCATTAGCCAACTGGTGGTTGGGGATAACTCATACCAAGTCAGATTCCCATAGTCAGGAAACTCATACTTTAGAGAGAAGCCCCCACTGCCCTCTGGAGAAGAAGAGTGGGCTTGCAAACCAAAAATCTCTCAAATAATTTTGCATACCTAACCCAAGCTGCTCTCACTCTTGGTTGGAGAATCTACTTTATTTTATATGGCAGAGAAAACATAGGAGAGCCAAGATTCATCAACTAGACAAAAAAGATAACTGAATGCCCACCATGAGACTCACCACTTCTTCTACATCTGCCAGGGCCCAGGAAAACTTGCAGTGGAAGCTCCACCATGAACATTGCTCTTACTAGCAGCCCGACAACCAGCTCCAAGGTGATGCTGGCATACACAGCCATCAATCAAAATCTATCAAAGCAGAAATCCAAAGGCTACAGAGAACAGAACACTAAATCAGACTGCCAACAGGCCTTCCATGGCTTAGGGATCATTATGGACAAGGGGGCAGAAAGTCTGTATGAGCCACAGAGTGGGTATGAATACCCTGAGGCATGGAACCCCCCACTACTCAATTGAGACTGACTGAGGCCTTCATGACCCTAAAGTGAATCCCATCATACCACTGAGGAGGTGCCAGGAGAAATGGAAACATGGGTGAGGGAATAAAAATGTATAATCATAATAAATGCTGGCAAGGATGTGGGTAAAAAGGAACCCTCATTCACTGCTGATGGGATTGCAAACTTGTACAACCACTGTGGAAAGCAGTGTGGAGGCTCCTGAATAGGATGGATATAGAGCTACCAATGGACCCAGCTATCCCTCTACTGGGCATCTACCCTCAAGATTCCTCACCTCAGAAAAGAGACATTTTGCTCAACCATATTTATAGCAGCTCAAATCATAATAGCTAAGAATTGAAATCAACCCAAATTCCCATCACTGGACAAATGGATATCAATGTTGTAGAATATCTACACTATGGAATTCTACTCAGCTGAAAGGAAAAATGACATAATGAAATTTAAAGAAAAATGGACAGACTTGGAGCATATCCATACTTAGCGAACTCATGGAAGAACAGAGAGACAAATGTTGCATATTCTCCCTCATATGTGGTTCCTATCCAGGTTAAGGTTGAATAGTAAGAAAGCTTGTCAGAATCATTGAGAGATGGACAAGGGGGTTGGAAGGAATTGAGGGGTGAGGAGGAAGGGAAGGGTGGGGGAACTTATATACCAATCTAAACCAATAAGGAAGGATATCCTAAAGTCCTTATTTTCATGCAGTAAGCTCTTGAGGAAGCCTTGGGCATCATCAAGTAAGAAAGGCCCTGCATAGAGCAGGAGGTAGCTAGCCTAACACCAAGACAAATTGCTCTGGTCTGTAACTCCTGGCCCCAGTCACTGGTTACCTCCCACACTGAGCTGTTGATCAAAGGACCCATGAGGTTACTCATAATATGATATAATGACAAGCTTTTGTTAAAGTTCTTGAATACCCACTCCAGGCCAAAGGTAAGACCCTATTGCTGAAGATACCACAGACTGTCATCACATAACACCATGAGACTCTGATTATTCAAGAATGGTCGGGCTGGAGAGATTGCTCAGTGGTTAAGGCACTTGCCTCTAGTGCCTAAGGCCCACAAGGTGGTAGCCCTGGTGCTCTCTCTCTCTCTCTGTCTTTCTCTCTCTTTATCTCTCTGCTTGAAAATGGATAAATAAAATATTTAATAAGAATGGTATCCAGCCCCCCAGTTGGTAGCATGTATAGTGCTGGAAAATGTTATACAAACTGCCAAGGGAAATTGACCAAAGATATTCCAAGAAAGCAGAGGTCATTGATATATAACACTGAACGATGCTAAGAGAATGATGAAGACTGGGAGAGCCCAGTAATGCCAAGAAGTGCTCACCTGTGCAGTAGTCGCACTAAACCTAGGTTGGCAATTAATGGCTTGTTAACTGGCTAAGAAATCGCTCAGAGGCAGGTAACCTTTACCTGGAACTGGAATCTATGGCATTCCCATATGAGAACCAAGAACCTGGGCTCCAAGGGGGAAATCTTCACTAACCAGCAATCAACAGAGAGGCTATACCCATTGCAATTTTGGCAAATTAACAGTTTGTCTCATTTAACCTATCCTGATCTCACTCTCTGCTGGGAGATTCTGTTTGCATGTTTCAGAAGCCAGAGAGAACTGTGGACAACCCAGTCCCACCAACAGGACCAGAAATGTTGCCTGTCACCCAGGCAGGAGATAAATTACCCCTAATTTGTGATATAGAGCTCAAATGAAACCTTTGGGGAACTGGAGAGTTGAGCAAGAGACCTACCTCAACAGCAAATCAGATAACCTGTGAAAGGATAATGGAGACAGATACTGATGATACACAACACAATCCAAAGCAGAAATCCAGAGACTCTTAAGACCTCAACAGTAAAGCAGACCTAAAATTCACCCACCATGACTGAGGGACCTGAGCAGAAGAGGGGGAGGAAAGATTATAAAGGCCATGGTGGGGGAGAGAAAAACACTGTTTGCCTCTTGTATAACCCATAACTCTCTATCCCATGGACTGGTCCAGCTAGCCCATGTAGGAGGGCCCCCTGCGGGGTGTGGACAGGGAGGAGGAAAATGGGGATACCATCATAAGACTTGCTCATACAAAGTATCTAATTATTGACAATAAATTTGAAAAAGAGTTTCTTCATAGCAAAATAAATCATCAGAATAAAGATAAAGCTGACAGAATGAGAAATCTTTGTCAGCTATTCCTTAGACTCAAGGCTGATATCTAGAATATATAAAGAACTATAAAAATTAAACACCCAAAATTGTAAAATTTCTAATCAATAAATGGGCTAATGAAGTGAACAATTACCAAAAGAAAAAAAAAGCACAAATGGCCAATAGATATCTAAAAGAGTTCAACATTCTTGCCCATCAAGAAATGCAAATTAAAACCAGTTTAAAATTTCATCTCATCCCAGTCGGAATGGCTATCTTTAAGAAAACTTACAACAAATGCTGGTGAAGTTACTGGGGGAAGAGAACTCTTATTAACTGTTAGTGAGAGTGTGAAATGGTGCTGCCCCTACTGAAATCAAGATGGAGGTTTCTCAAAAAGTTAAAAATTGAACTACCATATTACCCAGGTATACTACTTCTGAGCACATGCCCTAAGGACTCTATATCCAACCAAAGAGATATTTGCTGTGGTGATTTGAATGTAAATGGCCCCACAGACTCATGTGTTTCTGATTAAGCTTTTTATTTAGTCTCCAGCAGACAGAGTCCTGCTGGAGTAGGTGTGTTACTGGGGGTGGATCTTGAGTCTAGCCCTAGGTGTGTGTTCAGAGTCAGCTCATGCTTGCTGGTGCTGGCTGTTGTCTCTCTTCTATGGATATATGTTGAAGCTTCCCCTGGAATCTGTAAGCCTAAAATAAACCTCTTACCACCATATGCTGCTTCTGATCAGATGTTTGTCCCATCAATGAAAAGGTAACTGCACCAGAAATTGGTACCAAGTGTGGGGTCTTTGCTGCAATAAACCTAATCATGTGGTTTTTGGTCTTTTGTACATTGTTTGTGGGAAGATTATGCAAGTATCTGGTACTTTGAAGAAGCCATGCAGTATTGTAAGTATAGCATGATGAGCTATTCTGGGGAGAGTTTAAAAATGCTAAATGCAGAGAAAATTGTGAACTGTGAAGTCTTGGGTTATAAAGTTTCAAAGGGGAAGGAAAGAACATATCTGGAACTAGCATACTAATGAAAAGGTTGGGTGTGATCTGGACATGCACTGAGAATTTGAGTAAACTTGAATTTACAAGTAATGGACTAGGACTTCTGGTTAAGATGTTATCATAGCAGTCATGCCAAAGCAGAGGGTGGGAAAAGGGAGAAAAACCACACACAACACTCTTCTACCACAAAGTGAAGGAGTGTAAGGAATTAGTAGCTCTAGCAGAGCAGCAGGAGAGACCCAACACTTCTAGCAACCACACAACCAGCAAGAATCAACTCCAGCTATGGTTCCAGCAGTCTGGGCCAGGCAGGGAAGAACTACATGCCCGGCCCTGTCTGAGCCAGAACCAGCAGAACTACAGTGAGAGTATTCTCCACTCACACCAGCCTCACAAAGTCAAAAAATCTGAAGGAGAATTCAACAGTGACCAGCTGAGAAGCTCCTCAACAATTCAGGCACCATCTACCAACTCCTCTCCCTCAATGTCCAGCACCAGGAACCACTGGAGATCTGGAGATCTCCAAGGGATCAGAACCACACCCCCCACACACAGCATCTAGCACAGCCGATCTGACCAACAAATTCACTGACCCAACCAGCCTAGCTGAGCCTATAGCACAAGAAAGAGGGAATCAGCCTCACATTCATCATAGGTGAGACCAGAAGCCACTCCAAAAGATAACAGAACCATTTTACACTGGGGCAATACCTATCCCAAAGCCAGGTATATAGGTCTGCATTGGAAGTGCAAACTGCAGCTTTCTTTCCAGGACAGGTTATATATTGCTTGATGTACTTCTGATTGGCTGCACCATTCTTAAGCAAGCTGTGTTTTGGGAGTGACTTTTCTCATTTTTGATACCTATTGATTTATACTGCCCTTTTATCTTTTTTTTCCTTGGGGGCATGTTCTCACTCAACCCATTACAGACCAGGAATCTCAGCCTCCTAGTTGACAGGATTAAGGGTATGAATCAACACACACTTTTAAAGACTTTACCTTTGTTATATTACCTGTTTAATCTTACATAAGTATGCTGGTTTTGTTTATATGTATATATTGCCAAGTTGAATATTTGCCTATATTTTGCTCCACCCAGTCTACTACAATATTTGCATAGTAGGCAAATAGAACGCCTTGGGTCATTTCTGTTATTACTCTGGGGGCAATATAAGAGCCACACCTGGTACCTTAGACTCCCACCCTGAAGATATCTAACTCCTGATCTACACATCTAAAAATACAGCACATTACAATACAAGAAACACACAAAAAAATCAAGACAATGAAATTCTACCAAAAATCATAAATCCATCAGAAATAACTTCCAATGAGACTGAGTTAGATGAATGTCTGACACAGAATTCAAAAGAATGATTATAACTATGTACAAAGAAATCAAAGAAGAAATCAAAGGAATGAGAGAAGAGAACAAATGAATCAAAGAAGAAACACTCCTGAAGGAAACCACAGGAAACTAACTTCACAGAATAAGGTGGTAGATACATCATATGAGTAAGAAAATAGAAATAATGAAGAAATATCAATTAGAAATACTAGAAATGAGCAACACAGTAAATCAAATACAAAACTCTGTAGAAAGTCTCACCAGTAGAATGGATGAAGGAGAGTACAGAATATCTGGAAGAAAATGTGGTAGATCAAGAATAGTCCAACAAAAAGAATGACAAACTAATAGGAAGGTAAGAATGGGAATTTCAAGAAATTCCGGACACTATGAAGAGATCAAACCTCAGAATTCAGGGTATAGAAGGAGAAGAACATCACTCTGAGGGCATTGTAGGTATTTTCAACAAAAATCATAGAAGATTATTTCCCCCAAAATATTCACTGAAGAACCAACACCAATACTTTTCAAACTCTTCCATAAAATGGACAAGGAAGGAATACTACAAAACTCCTTCTATGAAGCCAGCATTATCCTGATATCAAAACCAAAGACAGAACAAAAAAGAAAATTACAAACCAATCTCCCTCATGAAAATACATACAAAAATTCTCAACAGGGCTGGAGAGATGGCTCAGCGGTTAAGGCACTCGCCTCCAGTGCCTAAGGCCCTGGGTTCAATTCCCCAGGACCCACATAAGCCAGACCCACAAGGTGGTGGCCCTGGTGCTCTTGCTCTCTCTCTCTCTCTCTCTCTCTCTCTCTCTCTCTCTCTCTGAATCTCTGTGCTTGAAAATGAATAAATAAAATATTTAAAAAAATTCTCAACAAAATACTGACAAACAGAATACAAGAATACATCAAAAAGATCACTCACCCTGACCAGGTAAATTTTATCTCAGAGATTCAGGGATGTTTCAAAACACACATATCAAAAAATGTAATGCACTATTTAAATGGATTGAAGGACATAAATCACACGATCATCTCAATAGATGAAGAAACGGCATTTGATAAAATCTAATATCCCTTCATGGTAAAAGTCCTAGAGAGTCTGGGAATAGAAGGAATGTACCTCAACATAATAAAGTCAATAGTTAACATTATACTAAATGGAGAAAACCTTGAAGCATTTCCATGAAAATCAGGAAAAGACAAGGGTGTCCACTGTCCCCACTTTTGTTTAATATAGTTGGAAATCTTGGCTATAGCAATAAGGCAAGAGACACAAATAAAAGGGGTACAAATAGGAAAGACGAGATCAATGATATGATTCTATACATAAGGGACCCCAAAGACTCAATTAACAAACTGTTAGATTGAAGAATCCATTTTATAAAGCAGACTCCATTTTGTAAAGCAGACTCCATTTTTAGACTTACTTCCCCCTCCTTAAAGAATGTCTGGTCACAAAGACCAGGAAGTAAAAAAAAAAAAAAGACACCATATAAGGAAGCATATGGCTGTCCTGGAATGTGGGCTGGCCCTGGGATGTGGCTCCAAGGAAGTAACCAAACAT
>PVHP010052349.1:0-11125 GCA_004024765.1 Zapus hudsonius
AAAGAGGAAATTTTGTTGACAAAGAAAACAGTGTAAAGCAACACGACTAAATACCTTCAATGACTTCAGATCTCATTTTAAAATACAGGTAATAGGATAAAAAGTTTCTCCAGATGTAGAACAAGAATTAAATGTGTCGAAGTAAGCAAATGATTTATTTCTTGCTTAAAACATTCCAAGAAAAAATAACTATCTTAATGAAAATTTCATTTGCATAAAACATTCAACCCTTCACATAAATCAAGTAAAAATATGTGCTCTAGATTTGGCGCCGAATATTTAAATTTTTTGCAGTGTTGGGGACCTATGACCTCATGCATGCTAAACAAATACTCTATCACAAAGTCTTATGCCCAGCCTACTTCTTGTTTTATGAATCATGTCAACATGTCAAAATAAAAAAAAAAAGAACTTTTGTGTATGAAGTTTGGTGCATGTGCTCTGTGTATATACAGAGGCCTGAGGAAAACATGGAATGTCCTCCAATGTTGCTTATCCATATGTTTCTTTAGGATAGAGTCTCTCATTGAACCTGGTGCTGTCATTTCCAGTCAGACTGGCTGACCAGAAACCTCCAGTGTTTCTCCAGCTTTTGATCCTCACAGGACTGGGATCACAGGCATGTGTGACCATGACCAGTTATTTACATGGATGCTGGGAATTGAACTCAGGGTCAATCAGACCCTCATGTTTATGTGAAAATCTCTCTTACCTGCTGAGCCATCTCCCCAGCTCTTGGTTGGGTTTTAAATGACAGCCTCTTGCTAGCTCCAGCCAACCAGAAACTCACAAAGTTGCCCAGGTCGGCCTCAAACTCAGAGTTCTCCTGCCTCTGCCTCCCGGGTCCTGGGATTGCAGACCTGTGACACACACCACACTGGCTCATGCTGAGTCCTCTTGAAGTTGGTCTCTTCTCTTGGCATCTCTACATTCTGGGGAACATTTCTTTTGTTGCACTATTTATATAAAGATAATGCCTGGCTGTGTTTCTACTGTTGTAGAAAAGTCACATAATGTGAAAAACAAAGACAATTTGAAAAGCATATTTCCCCTATTTTCAAACTTCTTTCCTTTGATGGCCAGAGTCCAGCTGGCCAAGCTCTCTCCCTGTGTTCTGCCTTCTGCGGTTGTCAGCAAGAAGGAACCAGGAGACAGCTGACAGCACTGCCTGAAGTCAGCTGCAGGGCAGAGCGAGGGAGAGGGTCCCCTTCCTCCTCCCACACAGGTTTGTTTGACTTCTCACTGATGGCTGAATGCCTTCCCCTTGGGGTTGACACTCAACTGTGTCCTCTCCAAACCTCCCTGTTTATCTTTAGACTAACTCCCAGCAACCAGCTGGACAGAAGTCCAAATGAAAGGTTTGCTGACCCCTGCTGAGCTGGTCGGCTCCACTTCTCATCACTGAGAACCGGTTCATGCCAAAAGAGGCATCCACGGCTGTCCTCCCCTTAGGTGGAGATCTAAGTCTGAGTCACCCAGGGAAGACTCAGAAACAGAGACACAGAAGAACTCCTGGCTTGGGTTATTGTTCTTTTCTGCACTAGAGAAGTTGTCGAAGGGTAGGAGGAAATGATGTGCAGACAGGCCAGCTTCCAGAGCTCAAAGGCAGTCCTAAGTTAGGAGGAGGCCTGGGAGGGTCATCAACAACAATTTCATTTGCCTTCAGATTCCTTAATGATTTGAAAAGACCATTCTTTCACTAGCGCGTGATTTCCTGGAATCAGAAAATAATAAATATATACATTGAAGAAATATAGGAAGAAATGGACACCAGCTAGAGGGAGAGGTTGAGAGTCACAATCCCAGTCTCCCTAACGCTGTGCCGTGTATTTTCTTACATAGATCCTTCTATGTTTAGGCTTTTAAAAACTCTAGTTTTTACTCTAGTGATAATGCTTGATTCTAATACCTTATGTGCCCTGGTGCCTATTTCCAAGGACATACATAATGGTTTAAATTACTTTTTAGCTAATGCTAAAGATGCTTTCTGATAGGGTATTCTTACATTCCTTTAACCAGTTGCACCTATGTCTGTGTTATATTTGTCTCAATCACTCTGAGTTGAGCCTGGACATTTAAAACAACTTAAAGAGTCATGAAAAAAAATCACACAATGAAAAGAATTTAGTGAGGGGCCCTCTTTTATTCTGAGACAATGCCTGAGGAGCTAAAAGCCTTCAGTCATGGGATTTGTGTCATAATTCTTCCAGGCAAGGTGCAATATCTCAGAGGCTGATATAGGAGGATTGTGAGTATCTGGCCAGCACTGGGGACACAGTAAGATGGCGTCGCAAGCAAAATAAAATATTATTTCATATGTTTCGAATCACAGTAAGGGAGGTAGATAAAAACCCAGCAAGTAAATTGTAATTTCAACTAGTGAGAAATGAGGAGAATGGGTGGGGAATGATGTAATGTGTATGCTTATACATTTGATTTTATGGTTTTTTGACATTTTTTAAATGATTTGCTGTGTGTGTTTAGTATATGTTGTTTCATGTGTGTTGTGTGTGCCCATGTGTGTGCAGTGGACGTGCCCTGAGTACATGTATGCAGAGGTCAGAGGATGGCACAGGTGATGTGTCCTGTGTGTGCACATGTGTGTGCAGTGTACGTGCTCTGTGTACACATATGCAGAGGTCAGAGGATGGCACAGGTGTCCTCTTTCATTCTTCTGTCTAATTGAGACAAGTTCTCTTCCTCCCCCATTTTATTTTTCTTAACTGATAGTTTTCATACTTGAACATAATGTAACTTGATGATTATCCCCTCCCGCTACCTTCTTTGTTGCCTCCCTCCTCTCTTCCACTGAACTTTTTTCCAACTTGACCCTCGTCTATTTTGATGACCTTCCTTGGCCAGCCTCCACCACCCACGTCACAATGTTGAGGAGCTCAATACTGTGGATGTAATAACAGCTACTGTGAGGTCATGAAGTGACCGCCATGAAGCTGGAAGATAATGTCTCCCAAGAAGTCCTTCCTGTCTTCTGGCTCTTACATTCTTTCAAAAGCCTCTCTCATGAGCTGGGGCCCATCTAACCCTACCAACCGACCGTAAGGCCGATACCTGAGATTCTGGCAAGAGAGGAGCCACCACAGTCATAACGTGGAGGATCCATATGGAATCCCGCAGAGAAGGACGGGAGGAACGAGGGACCCACAGCCACAGACATTCAATCTACACAGGATAAGCCAGTGAGACAGAAACCAACGATCTTCCACACAAAGACCCCTAAACTCATAATCTTAAATCAGCTTTAATACTCATCCACCATGACTCAGGGAACTATGCGGAAGAGGGGGCGGAAAGATTGTAAGAGCCGTGGTGGGGGAGACTATCCAGAGGCATGGCACCCCTCAGTAACAACACACTTGGGCCAGGAGGACCGGGCTGAGTACTAGGCTATCCAGGGTCCCCTGCCACAAGGACTGATCCAGATGGTACATGGAGGAGGATATCCAGCTGATTGGGGATGGGGGGGCATTGGGGAATTGGGGATAACAACTCATTGTTTGCCCACTGAATAACACATTTTGGACAATAAACATATATTTAAGATTTAAAAAAAAAAGCCTCTCTCATAATCAATATTCCCTGAGCCTTGGAGGCTGTGACAAAGATGCCTCATTTAGCAATGAGCACCCAACCATCACTTACTCTCAGCACTTGGATGAGTTTTGTGTCTCCCCAATCATCACCATCAAATAGAACAGGAAGCTTTTCTGACCAAAGGTGAGAGTAGCACTAATTTATGGGCACAAACATAAATGTGAGAGGCTAATTTGATTGGGATAACATACCCTTTCAGTCATCCAATAGTAGTGATTTCTTCCCTAGGGGCCACGACCTAGCCAACCACAGGCTTTGGACTAGCTTTTCAGTACCAGGGGTAAATTCCCTCCAAGGGAATGTACTTCAGATCCAATCCGAGAACAACTGGACCCCCCCTCCCCCGGCTATCATACCACTCCAGCACTGCTGGACTAGCTGATTGGGTAGCACACAGGGTCAGTCTCCAGTTGGGTAAGCAGGTTTCTAGCGCTATGACAGCTAGCCAGGAGAGCAGGCTTCCAACATCTTTCCATCTTGATTTTTCAGTGTTCTGAAAATGATGCTTGTGGTGTCTTCTGCAATAGCCTTACTATATATTTCTGGTGCTGAGAAACCAAGTCTCTTAGGGAACCGGAGCTCATGAGATGTATTGTGTTAGACTGGCTGACCAACCCCAGCCCCAGTGGTACACCTGATCCCACTCAGTGTCGGGCTTGCAGGCATGGGTAGCCATGCCTGGCTTTTTGTGTGTGAATTATGGATTGAACTCAGGCACTCAGGTGTGTCCTGACCGTAATGGTCTCACCCACTAAGCCACTTATATTTTAGAGTCCAGTTGGCTCCTTTAGTTAGTTCGTTATTTGTTTTGTTTGTTTTGGTGTTTAGAGGTAGGGTCTCGCTCTAGCCCAGGCTGACCTGGAATTCACTATGTAGTCTCAGGGTGGCCTTGAATTTACAGAAATCCTCTTACCTCTGCCTCTCCAGTGCTGGGATTAAAGGCATGTGCCACCACACCAGGCAAATTTTATTTATTTTGTTTTTTTCGAGGTAGGGTCTCACTGTAGCCCAGGCTGACCTGGGAACTCACCCTTTAGTCCCATGCTGGCCTCATACTCTCTGCAGTCCTACTGCCTCGTGTGTGTATATTTTAGATAAATAGGGCTTTAAGAGGAGCTGACACTTGAATGGTGATCCCGGAATGAAGGGGCGAATGAGCCGTGTGAATAATGTATCACTGAAAACAGGAAGCTTTTACTCTTCCTCCAGATGAGGACATACTAATGTATGTTTTCTTCAGAGGGCGAGCCAAGAGTGTCACTTCCCACATCCAAGAGAGATCAGAAAGTAGCATTTTCTTCTGTGGTCAAGGTGGGATAGGCAGAGTTGGAATCAACACTTCTGGGAGGGTAGGCTCTAGGGATGGGAGTGCAGAGAAGTGTGTCAAGCCTTCTGATGTCCATCTGATGCCCATGGCGTCGCTGCTCAGCCTCCAGCTGGGCTGGGTGTGAAACTGGTGGAGGTGCCTCTCAGAGTACAGTGGTTGAATCCTAGCATTCATAGGCTTGATGCCCTGTGCAAGTGTTGTAGTCAGCTGAACCTCCAAACCAGGCACACTTCATGGGAGGAAAGGATCTATTGAAGCTACAGATCCAGGGGAGGTTCCATAATGGTGAAAGAGGCTGGTCCCCTTTCACAGGTCCAAGCAGAGAGAAAAACTCATCATCAACACCATTCACACACCAACAAAACAGGCAGGGGACAGAGAGAAATTTTCTCCCTTTATACAGCCTTAGGGTGAGGTCTTGCAACCCCTTCCCAGCCTTGTTGACTCCCTGAGTCTCTGGAATTTCCTTCCTGCACTGCCCTCCCAGGAAAGGATATTTTTTTCTAGCTCCCCTGAGCCTCCTTATATCCTGTCCCCTACTGAGAAGCTGCCTTCCTGTGAACATCCTCAGAGACCCACCCAATATTACTAAAAAAGATCAAGTTGACAACAAAACTTAACCATCAGAACATAGCAAAGTCTATGTGTGTTGGCTGTCATGGGGACCCTGAGCTCTGTCCACCCTGTCCATGGCCTACTCTTGAAAGGTGCTTGAGCATAGTCTACATACTCCATTCTTCTCTCCTCTTGAAGCTCGTGTCTCGTGGGCTGGCCCAGGCCCTGCAGCTCTCCTTACTGAACCTAAACATGAGGGCAGTTTGTCTTCCCAGTACCCTTAGGACAATACCAATCCTTAGGGCAATTACCACAGTACCTTCTGGTGCTTTTTTTTTTTTTTGACTCTTGGAGTAATTTATTCTGTAGGATGGATGGTGCTTTTTTTTTTTTTGACTCTTGGAGTAATTTATTCTGTAGGATGGATGCAACTTTCTGGCCTCTTTTGATATAGAACTGAAGCAAAAAGAAAATAAAATAAAAGCAAAATATAAACTTAATCTTCCTTGGGAAATCTATCCAGGATAAGCATTAGTGTTTTTAAATCCTTACATGGAGAACTATGTTTTTCAGCATGTAAGAAAATACAAGAGAAATAGAAACTGTGCTGATTATTCAAAAATATTGATCTGCACATGTTGCTCATCTGCATAAGCTGTTTTGCTCGTTTGTTTTCTGAGACAGGGTCTCTGTACTTAGCGCAAGTTGGACTGGATCTTGCTTTGTAGCCCTCAAAACACATAGTTCTCCCATTTCTGCCTCCCAAATGCTGTGATTTCAGGTGTGTGCCACCATGCCCAGCTCATATTTTAAGTACCCCCTTGCCCGCTGGGTGAAGCCTAATCTCTGGCCAGAGAACTTTCCTGCTCTGGCCCTGCTTCCATTCTCTGCTGAATCCCTCCACACCCCATCTCGCTTCATGGAACTTCTTCCAGCGTCTACCATTTGCCAAGCTGCTGTCAGCATCGGAGGACTGTGTTCTGTTTTCTTAGCATGAAGCGTGTCTCAGGGCCTGTAGCCCATGCCCACGTTGATCTGACCCACTTGAATGCATCCTCCCCATCTGGATGGGTCCTTCCTCATTGCAGGAGAACCTCTGGGCCTTCAAGGGCTGGCGAGCTGTTTCTTTTAGGCTACGCCTTAGGGATTGTCTCCATCATTTCCTCCGCGGTGCTAACCATCTCATAGCAGAAGCCTCTTCTTGCTGAACCTTCTGAAGTGACAATGGATGAAATTGTTGAAAAAAAGGAATGCACTTTGATTCCTTATCTTTGTTAGATTTTGTTGCACGCATACGTCTGTATGATGAGTGTGCTTTTGTGTATGCATGTTAGCATGTATGTATACATGTGTTGACTGTTGAGGTCGGTGTTGACTGTCCTCTTCAATGGCTCGTCATGTTATTTTTTTAAAAAAGTTTTGGCATGTATGTACAGTAAGTGTGGAGTGCTATGTGCGTACCTTATATGAACGTGTGTGCAGATGCACATGCGTTGTACACACGCATGTGGAGGCCAGAGAAGACTGCGTGTCCTCCTCTATACAATTCCAGTTTTGCTTCCTTGAGACAGTCTGTCGATGAACCTGGAAGTGCTGTTCTTTTGTCAGCCTGGCTGACCTGTGCAGAACTTCGGTTCCAGGAGGGTGTGGCCATTCCTGTCTTTTTACGAGTGCTGGGGGTTGAACCTAGACTATTTCAGGCCATCTTAGACCTTCACGCTTACACGGCAAGCACTCTTCCCTGCTAAGCCCACCTTGTATTTTGAGAGAGGATCTCTGACTGGATCTGCAGGCCACCATTTGGCTAGATAAGGTAGCCAGGAATCACTAGGATCCTCCTGTCTCTGCCTCATCAGCACTTGGATTATAGGCGCACACACATCTGGCTCTTATATGGGATTTGAACTCAGCTCCTCTTGCTTGTATGGCAAACACTTCACCCATTGGCCTATTTCCCCAGCTCTTCTTTTCATGCGCCTTTCTTCTAGAAGTTTACAGTCTAACAAAAGGGCTGAAAGTTCCCCACAACGCATACGAAACTGCAGAGCCAAGAATTCAGTGAGCTCATGCAGTGAGCAAACTTGTGAAGATTTTGTCCAGCGTTAGCTAGAGCAGAGAATACAGGCCAGGGAGCCTGGAGTGGTGGGGTGGAGAGACTGGCAGGGACCTGGAGATGATGGCCTTTGTGAGCTAGATGAAAGGGTTCCCCAGTCACTGGAGGACAAGGAGGAGACAAGAGAGTCTGAGCGAGGAAAATCAGCCATCCTTAAGAGCAACCATGACAAAACGATGCCGCCCATCTTCTGGGTAGAGACCCGCCCTGCAAGGTACTGGGAAGCCTCAGAAATCTCAGACTCATTTAATTTGTCACGTCTTAGCTCTGTCCTTTGTCAGTGGTTTGACCTTATGCAAATGAGTTCCGATCTTCAAATAGCAAGATCCCCACAACACTAACAGGAATGAGAACAGAACCGCTTTACAGGGATTTGTGAGAATTAGGAGAGGTAATACACCCGCAGCACTTGGCGCCGTGACTGGAACAGAACGTGACGTACAGGCAGTGGCATCTGTCAGGAGCTGCGGAATCAGCAGCAGTGTGATCATGACAAGAGAACGGGTCACTTTCAACTAACAGCACAGAGGGGCCGCCATAGGCCCTGGATGTGTGAAAGGCCCGTGTGCTGGTACAAGCTGATTCCTGAGGGCTGACCACAGTCAAGCCCCCTCCCTCTTCTCCATCCAGCAGGGAGTTCTCTGAGCTCAAGCCCCCCCGCAGGAAGTGGGGTCTGGAAAGCAAGGGGAGAGGGGGGAAAGGATAAAGGAGGGCAGGGAGAGTCATCTAAGGACCAGAAGGTTTCTCTTTCCACACCAGAGCTGCCCAGAGACCCTGAGCAAGTGCGTGTGCATATCTGCATGTATGTGCACACAGAGACACTCCCACACAGGTCAAAACTCCCACACAGGTCAAAACAGGGAGTGGAAGTCTTTGAGACAAAGTAAAGACGTTTTTTGTCCCATCTGCCATGTGTCCTGTGGACCATGTAATTGGTTCAAATGCACCTTCAATTTGAATTTACTGACCCTTTTGCGGATTTTTCTGGGCCCTGTTTGAGTGGGAGCATCTGGGTTTGTGCAGCTCTCTGTTTCTTTCACCCTCTTCCCAGCTCTATAGGGGTGTCATGTTAGACATGCTGTTATTACTGCTGCCGCCCAGGGTCGGATGCCAACGCAAGGACCCTCCCCTGAAGTCATGAGAGCTATGGATTTCTCGGGTGATCAAAGTTTAGGCAGAAGGTGCGAATGGATGTCAGCCTGGGGTTAATCCTCCCTGGAAATGGGTTTCTGTATTTGAAACCGACCTGATCTAAAGAACTATGAGGAATGCCAGTCATTCTTATACATTAGGCTGCCCAGCCCACAAGGCTCTGCACCTTGGCCAGCCTCCCACGCCCGTGTCTCCACATCTAACAAAACTATTAGACTTGGACCTCTGCTGTCTGGATTTGAGTCCCCTTTAAAGGAGGTTGGCACAGAGAAAGATCACTGAAACAGGTTCAGCGTTTTCTCCCTAGGAAGAATGGATCGCTGTGTCTCAGCCTCATCACCTACTTGAGCTTGATGGCAGCCTGCAGGCTCCTGGCTTGACACCACTCAAAATCTGCTGCACACATGGGAGGGAGGGAGCCCCTCCCAGGCACCAGAGTAGCAACTAGATCAGCATTCAGCCCACAGACACAATTCTCCCCTCTTTCCAAATCCAGGGCCAAGGATTTTCCAACTCTGGGAATGAAGTGCGGATGGGGCGTTCAATTAAATAGCAAACATGGCGAGGCCTATCAATGACGTGATGACGGGGAGGAGGGGTCACCAGGAATGTGGGCCTTTCGTGAGGGCTTTGCTAGGCCCCTGGAGCTGCATGGGGCACAGTTTGGGGTGAGGGTGCCGAAATTTGAAAAGTTAAAGGTGTTTGATGAAACAAAGAAGAGAACAAGATTCATGTCTGTTTTGCAATGAAGCTAAGCTCCATAGTAGTATGCTAGGACATTTGACTCCTGCTAGCCAAATAGATGAACCTTTCATATTGCCTACAAAGGCAGAAGGGTTTGCATGTTTGTTTTCTTTTTTTTTTAAAAAAATATTTTATTTATTCATTTTCAAGCAGAGAGAGAGAGAGAGAGAGAGAGAGAGAGAGAGAGAGAGAGAGAGAATGCACCAGGGCCACCACTTTGTGGGTCTGGCTTATGTGGGTCCTGGGGAATGGAACCCGGGGCCTTAGGCACTGGAGGCAAGTGCCTGAACTGCTGAGCCATCTCTCCAGCCCTGAATATTTGTTTTCTTCTTTTGTTTTGAGATGGGGGTCTCACTGTGCTGTCCTGGTTGGTGTAGAACTTGCAATAACCCTCTGAAGCCTGAGTGCCAGGATGCCTAGCTATGGTTTTGGTATGTAAGGATGACCCCATGATGAAAGCATCTTCACTGAGAACCCAGTGATTGATGGACAAAGATGGGTTGCTGCCCGGGGTTGTCCCAGCCCAGGGTGGTCTTCCCATGATAGTCTTGGGGAACATCTGCTTTTTTAGAAGTAGTCAGAGGAAATCAGGCTCATGTTAAAGTCCTTGCAGAGGAAGAATTAAAGTGCCAGGGGAGGGGAGGGAAGGGGAGAGGTGGGAAAGGGAGAGGAGGGGAGAGGAGAGGAGAGAGGGAAAGGAAGGGAATAAAAAAAGAAAAGAAACTCTACTATAAGATGGTAAAGTCAAGAGAATGAACATGAACCAGGTTTCAGTCCTCAGCACCTGGAGAGGAGGGAATGAGGAGGGAGGGGGCAGGAGAGTTTGTAGCAGATACAGTTTTTTTTCTTTATTAAGCAGAAATACACACACATGAGAGAGAGAGAGAGAGAGAGACAGAGAGAGACAGAGAGAGACAGAGAGACAGAGAGAACACGAGAGCACCAGGGCCACCACCTTGTGGGTCTGGCTTATGTGGGTCCTGGGGAATTGAACCCTGGGGCCTTTGGCACTGGAGGCAAGTGCCTTAACCGCTAAGCCATCTCTCCAGCCCAAAATACAGTTTTTAAAGCAATCAATACAACTAAACATCACAACATAGCACTGAAGGTAACTTTTCTAAAGAACTACATTTGCAAGTTACCACTGTGCCTTGAATTTTTGCTTGTGAATGTGTGTGTATGGTATGCGTGTTCATAGACAGGTGAGTGCAATGCACATGTGTGTCCATGCATGTGGAAGCCAGAGGCCTAAGTCATGCATCTCCTTCAACCAGTGTTCACCTTAGTTCTTGAGACAGAGTCTTACAGGGAACCTGGAGCTTACTAGTTCAATAGACTAGCTAGCCAGCTTTCCCTGGGGATCTGCCTGTCTCTGTTTCTCGGATGCTTGGGATTACAGGCATACACTGAATGCCTGATGTTTCTGTGGGCGCCAATGATCTGAACTCAAGTCTTAGGCTTGCACAGAAATGCTTTACCAATGCAGTCAGCTCCCCAGCTCCATGTGTTTTTTTTTTTAAAAAATATTTCCCTGTCTCCAGCAACCATTAACTACCAATTGATCTTTTTTAAAAAATATTTTATTTACTCATTTTCAAGCAGAGAGATACAGAGAGAGAGAG
>PVHP010052350.1:0-10800 GCA_004024765.1 Zapus hudsonius
AAAAAAATATTTTATTTATTTATCTGAGAGAAAGAGAGAGAGTTTGTTTGATCATGCCAGGGCCTCTTGCTAGTGCAAACAAACTCCAGATAGATGCGTCACTTAATGCATCTGGCTTTACGTGGGAGCTGGGGAATTGAACCCAGGTTGTTAGGCTTTGCAAACAAGCACCTTTAACTGCTGAGCCATCTCTCCAGCCCACCATTTTTTATTTTGGTTTGCACAACTCCAGATGTATGTGCCACTCTGTATGCGTCTGACCTCGGGAGAACTGAACCTGGGTCATTAGGCTTTGCAGGTCAGGCCTTAACTGCTGAGCCATCTCTCTAGCACTGGTCTCATTCTTAATCTCTGCAAGTTTCTAGATGTGGGACCTGGACAATCCCTCAACCTCTGTTTCTCAAAGTTGGAGCCTTCAGGACTACTGGGAGGATGAAATGTATTCATAAACACTGTAGCTGCTGTAATTATTTCAAATCTCTGCATTTCTTTAACAAAAATGTCAAAACACGTATCCAAAACTTGCAAATAAAGCCCTCTAAAATTACCAAGTGCCCCTTCAAAGATTTCAGATCATTGGCTAATAATCCCACCTTTGGGTCATCTAGGGGAAGGGAACTTCCCTTGGCATACTATTTCCTGTTGTCCCCCACCGTGTGTGTGTGTGTGTGTGTGTGTGTGTGTGTGTGTGTGTGTGTGTGTGTGTGTGTGTGTGTGATGTCAAGCACCTCTGGCCTCTCTTCCTTAATTGCTCTCCACCTTATTCTTTGAGACAGGGTCTCTCATTGGCCTGGACCTCACCAATGCAGCTAGACCAGCTGGCCAGCAAACCCTAGGGATCCTCCTGTCTCCGACTCCCCAGTGCAGGGATTACAGGCATGTGCCCAGCTTTTATAAGAGTTCTGGGGATCCAAACTCATGTCCTCATGCTTGTGTGTCAAGTGCTTCACTAACCGAGCCATCTCCTCAGCTTCTGCCCGCCCCCTCTAGCTTGACTTTCCAAGACAGGATCGTTTTTTGCGTTGCCCAGACTGGTTTCAAACTCATGGGCTTCAGAGCTCCTCCCGCCTTAACCCCCACATCACCTGGACGACAGGCACACACTATATCCAGCCAATATACTATTTACTATTCATTAGGGCCTAGAGTCCATAAAGTAAGGGGTCAGGTTGTGGAAGACTGACAAATAGCAAATTATTTTTTGTTTGGCAGAAATAAAAAATATTTCTGGCTTTATTGCCTGGTGGGAATTCATTTTCTTTTATCTAACTTTGGGATCTTCTTCAAGCATTTTTTTCCCCATTGACTGTCAACAATAATCTTTCATCTCTTCCTTTGATCAACCCTGTTGGTTCACTCATTAAGCAGTTAACTCAGTCTGGGCACTCAATAGATGTTTACATTAGTTTGTATCAGTTACTTTTCTCATTGTTGTGACAAAATACGGACCAAAGCCACTTGGGAGGAAAGCTTGTTTTAGCTCATAGGTTTTTGTTGGGGGGAGGGGCAGTGGGCGCTCTAGCTGTGGCAGAGAGTGTGGCCTCTGGTCACATTTCACCATCAGTCAGGAAGCAGAGGGAGATGAATGCTGGTACTCAGCTCACTTCTCCTGACCCAGGCCGTGGGGTAGTGCTGCCCACATCCAGGGTGGGCCTGTCTGGAAATGCCCTCGTAGACATGCCCAGAGGTGTGTTTACTAGCTTGGTTCTAAATTGCACCAAGTTGAATATTAACCATCACAGTCATGTTTATTTTGGAGAAATTGTGACTTTGATAAACAATAGCATGACACCCATCCTTTTCCACCATTAATTTTTTAAAAAAATATTATTTATTAGCCAGGCATGGTGGCGCACGCCTTTAATCCCAGCACTCAGGAGGCAGAGGTAGGAGGATTGCCGTGGGTTCAAGGCCACCCTGAGACTACATAGTGAATTCCAGGACAGCCTGAGATAGAGCGAGACCGTACCTCGAAAAACCAAAAAAAAAATTATTTATTTGCATGTAGAGAGAAGATGAATGGGTGCTCCAGGGCCTGAGCCATTGCAAACAAATGCCAGATGCATGTGCCACTTTGTGCATCCAGTTTTACATGGGTATTGATGAATGGAACCCAGGTCGTTAGGCTTTGCAGGTAAATGCCTTAACCACTGAGCCATCCCTCCCCCTTCCTTCAGGTATTCACAATACCTATTGAATTTAAATTTCTTATCAGAATAGTTGGTTTAGAATGCACTGTATAGGACACAGTGCATAGGCATACAGTAATTACCTTCTAATCAGTTCAGCCAGTCTCCTAGGGATGGATGTGGGTTAGCTCCACTCAGACCTTTGCAAACCAGGCTGTGACAAACAACCTTATGCATAGCTTGGAAACAGATCCAGGCTTAGGTTGCTGGGAAGGTAGAAGTGGATGTGGACAGGATAGGGCTTCCTGTCCCTGCCTAGCCCATCTTTCCCTGGTCCTGTGTCTGCCTGGCCCCCTCCTCTTCCTCCTCCTGTCTCTTCCTCTCCATCCTGATCTTCTGGTATGTCCAGAGAGGAAGGGCCAGACTTTGACAGCCTGTAGGCCTAGGAATCAGCGTACAATGGTTCTGGGAAGAGCGTGCCTTGGAGAGGAGGATCTTGGGGACTTGGGACCTGATGCTGTTACTGTCCCTGGACTGTAGCCACTGAGAAAGCATGCTCTGAGGGCTCTGATAGGGGACAAAGACCTGGGCACCAGGAATCATCTGAGGAGGCTGGGGTGCTGGGGGAGGGGGTGGGGCAGTACCCAGAAGCTCTGGCACAGACTTGCCCCGGGTGCCTAGCATAGGTGGGCAGTCAGGGCACACTGTGTGACAAGCAGTGGTAAGGAAGGGACTGGCCAGGCCAGTGGTGACAGTCACAAAGTGGTCCAGGACTCCCCCCTCCTGAGGAAATTGGGCAAAGGAGAAGCTCAGGTTGGCCTGCAGCCTCTCTAGGAGGGATGGGCCAGGCTGGGCCTGTGATTGGGCCACAAGCTGGGCCAGGGCTGGCCACTCGGGCTGGAAGTGCTGACTGAGCTGCTCAGCTCGGGGCCTCCGCTGCAGCTGCCGGATCCTCTGCACCGTGTTGAAGCTGTCGGTCAGCAAAGCCCACTCCAGGGCTGTCTTGCCCCGGACAGGATCCACAGAGCTCAGGTCAGCACCTGTGATTGGAGCAAGGTGGTGAGCGCTGGTCAAGGAGCAGTGGACTGGTGTGCCCAGGGGCTGGAGAGATGGCTCAGTGGTTAAGGAGCTTGCTTGCAAAGCCTGAGGATCAAGGTTCGACTCCCCAGTACCCATGTAAAGCATTCATCTGGAGTTTGTAGTGGCTAGAAGCCCTGACATGTCCATTCTCTCTCTCTCTCTCTCTCTCTCTCTCTATATATATATATATATATATATATATATATATATATATATATATATATATATGTGTGTGTGTGTGTGTGTATGTGTATATACATACAGATAGATAGATAGATATAGATATATGTTTCTCTCTCTCAAATAAATAAATAAAATATTTTTTTAAATCTCTCAGATTGGGAGCTGTGTACTGCAGCCTCCTGTGCAAGACAGGAAGTGACCTAAGTCAGAACAGGGAGAGCTCTAAGAGCTAATGGGGTCTCCAACCAGAGAAGAGGAGTGGGACTCCAGTTGTCCAGAAGGGATGGAGGCCGAAGCTGCCTGGGGGCTGGGGAGGGGCAGAAGGCCAGAGAAGAGCAGTCTCTCTGAGACAAAGGGAGGGGCGCAGAGCACCCCTTTCTTCTCCCCCAAATTCAGTGGGGTCTGGAAGGGAAAGGCTGGAGGCCGGAATCCCCCAGGAGACCAGCAGAGGGCAGGCCCACACACCTCAGGGATGACGAGGCCCTGCAGCCCCACAGTGGGAGCCTCCCCAGGGATCCAGGGTCAACCACATAGAAATCACCTAGTCAGTCCAGCTGCTGCCACCAGGGCCCCTCTCATTGGCACGATCGGGGCTTCCCCACCCAAGCCTGTCTTCAGGTTCCAGCCCCTTTTTTTGTTTATTCATTTTCCATTTTATGGCTGCTCCAAGGTACTCTCCCAAGCTCTTGTCTACAGCCACCAGAATCAAAGCTCAGGCTAGTTGGGCTTTGAGGACTGCGGGAAGCTCCCAACATGCCCCTCCTCTCCGCTGCTGCAGACTTGTATCTAGAGGGGCTCTCGGCAGAGGAACGGGGGCCCCACACTCAGTCCAGGCCCACGCACCTGCCATGAGAAGCGCCGCCACGCATTCTGTGCGGTTCAGCACCGCAGCCTTCATCAGCGCCGTGAGCCCCCGCTGGTCCCGGCGTTCAAGGTCCAGACCCACAAAGTAGTTGATCAGGAGGCTCACGAGAGGCGTGTGACCTGCGGAGACCACCAGCAGAGCTTGGCTCCCCAGGCAAAAGGGTGATGAAGCCCCAACCCCACCCTCCAGCTTGGCAGAGCCTGGTGGGGAGAGTCTTGGCCCGATGGCTAGGGAGGGGGGTCAGCAGCCTGGCACCTGCTTGGGCAGCCAGCATGAGGGCCGTGTTCCCTTCTTTGTCCTGCTGGTTCACGTCGAGGAAAGGACAGCGACTGAGCAGAGCCACGATGCTTTCAAAGCCGTGGTAGCATGCCACCATGAGGCCTGTCTGGGGAAAGGGTGGACTGTCTTCCTCCAGGCTCTCCCCAGACTCCTCTGCCTTTTAAACCCACACCTGCCCACGCTTGTGCCAACCCCCTTGAAGGTCGCACTCATCTCTCCAGAGAGTGGATACTGACCCTCAAACTCTTTTGGGGAGCCAGACCAAGTTGGTGTTGGGATACAAGCCTGCCTCCTCCCAGCTGCCCAGACAAGACCTGGGGCACCTCACCTTTCCGTTGTTATCCGCTTGGGTGGCTTCCTCTGGGGAGACCCCAACATCCAGCTTGGCTTGGAGCTGGGCAGGGTCATTGTGGACACAGGCCCAGTACAAGGTTCCCAGCCTGCAGCCTGGGGCAGGAGGGTCATGACTGGAATGACATGGTAACTCAGACATGTCCATCCAGCCTTCACTGAGACAGTGGTGGCTCTTCTTCTTCCAGTCTGAGACCAGAAGGCAACTTCCTCCTCATTAGACCGGCAGCTGTGACAGAATGGAGAGGAGGGAGTGTCTCCCTGGATCTGACCAGGACCCCACAGCTTCATCCCTTACCCCATAGGAAGCTTTTGTCCTAGGCAGGTGTCTTGCTCATGCCCAGGAGGACAGGCAGTGGACTGGACGGTTCGCTGTAAGTCAGGACTCCAGTGAGACTGATAACAGAGATTGTCATTTTACCCCCTCCCCATTTTACCTGGAATTCCAGAGTCTCCAAGAGGCTGTGATGGAAGGGGCCCAGAGCACCCTGCATCTTGAAAAGCACACTTGTTTTTTGTGGAGTGGCCAAGGGACTATCTTTCCCCAAGAAACAAGGCAGGAAGCAGATGGCTGAATTTGCTGAAAGAACTACAATAAGCATCTTAAGGCTAAGCTGGGTCAAGCCAGTTGGGAAGGGATGGGGGGGGGGTGAGAAGGGCAGGTGTTCTGTCTGCAGATGATCAAGACCTGCCCAAGATCCTGCTGGACCTGGATGAGCGTAGATCCT
The DNA here is from genome assembly GCA_004024765.1 of Zapus hudsonius. NCBI lineage: Eukaryota > Metazoa > Chordata > Mammalia > Rodentia > Dipodidae > Zapus > Zapus hudsonius. The sequence goes on from PVHP010052350.1 coordinate 5,616, forward strand.
CCCGCCCAGAGATGAGTAGGACCACCCTGAGATCTTCGTGGGAAGTCACTTGCACAGAAGCAGAGCCTTGTACGATGGAAAGGTTATAGGGTGTAAGAACCAGCTCCCAGAGCCTAAAGTCCCCTCTTCTTTGATGGAGCAGGTTTGTAGGAGAGGCCATGGCTGTGTGGAGAAGGTGTGAGCATTAAATAAGTTTAGAGGGCTAAAAAATGCAAAGCCCAGCAACCCAGGTTTGATTCCCCAGTACCTATATAAAGCCAGATGCACAAAGTGGCACTCACATCTGGAATTTATTTGCAGCGGCTAGAGGCCCTGGAATGCCCATTCTCTCTCTCTCTCTCTCTCTCTCTCTATATATATATATATATATATATATATATATATATATATATATATATATATATATATATATCGCAAATAACAGGAGAGAGAGAGAGAGAGAGAGAGAGAGAGAGAGAGAGAGAGAGAGAGAGAGAAGTAGGCAGCAAGTGTCATCCGAAGAGATCCAAGCATAAAGAATTGTCACGGCTGGGAAGATGGCCCAGTGGGCTAGAGCACTTGCTGCACCAGGATGATCACTTGAGATCCATCCCAGCACCCACATTGAAATGTCAGGTGTAAGCCAGGTGTGGTGGCACACCCTTTGATCCCAGCACTCAGGAGGCAGAGGTAGGAGAATCACTGTGAGTTTGAGGCCAGCTTGGAACTACAGAGTGAGTTCCAGGTCAGCCTGGGCTAGAGTGAGACCCTATCTCAAAAAACCCAAAAGAAAAAAAAAGTCAAGTGTGGCTATGAACACCAGAACTCATAGTCCTGAGGGGAGTGGAGACAATAGACTTGCAGGGGCTTGCTGGTCAGCCAGTCTGCCCGAAACAGGGCAGCTCAGGTCAGTGAAAGACTGTCTCAAGGAAACAGAGGACATCCAATGTTCTGCTCTGGCCTTTGGACATGTGCATCTGTGACACACATGTACCCACTACCCACCACACATGCACACTCACACACACCACACACAATGTGCACACACGCATATGCACACATGAACACACACGCACATGAACACACACACACACCACAGTCAAATGAGGAGTATGGGTTGGGGATATAGCTCAGTTGGTAGAGTGTTTGTCTAGCGGGCATGAAATCCTGGGTTCAGGCTCCAGGGTTTCCACATAAACCAGGCCTTGTGGTTAATGCTGGTCATCTCAATACTGGGGAGATGGAGTTGGGAGAATCAGAAGTTCAAGGTCATTCTCTGCTACATGGCAAGTTCAAGGCTATACTGGTTTACATGAGACCCTGTTTTTTTTTTTTCCAAGGTAGAGTCTCATTCTAGCCTAGGTTGACCTAGAACTCACTCTGTAGTCCTAGACTGGCCTCAAACTCACAGTGACCCTTCTAACTCAGATCCTCCTACCTCAGCCTCCCGAGAGCTGGGAGTGCGCCATCATGCCTGACCTGAGGCCCTATTAAAAAAAGAAACAAGGTGGGGGAGTATGGAAAATAGTGGAGCTCACCAATTGGGCCAGATTGACTAGCCAGTGAGCCCCAGGGATCCTGTCTGTCTCCCAGCTAAGGGACTACTGGCACCAGCCACCATGCCTGGCATGCGAGAACCTGGGGTAGAACTCACTAGTTTGTGGTTCCTTCACACCTCGGTCCCCTTCTGTTGTTTTTGTTTGTTGGTTGGTTTTTCACCCCACCCAGTGTCTCTTAGCAGGTGAGAGGGCATGGGGCTGTGTACTTAGAAGATGACTATGAGATCATACCTCAGATGTCGCTTATCAGATGACAATCCCTACCCATAACCCCCTTTTTCTTTAGTTACCTTGTAGCTAGGTGTACTCATTTCATGCAACTTCGGCCAATGCAAATATTAGCTGATAGCAGGGTTTAGTGGTGCACACCTTTAATCCCAGCACTCAGGAGGCAGAGGCAGGACGATCACTGTGAGTTTGAGGCCAATTTGAGGCCAGCTCACTATAGAGTGAGTTCCAGGGCTAGAGTGAGACCCTGTCTCAAAAAAAACCCTAAAACACAAACAAATAACAACAACAAAAAAACAACAACAAGCAGAGGTCTACTGGGAAATCTTTGCTCTCTTGAAAAAAGATGTTAAGGACATCTTTATTTTTTTTCCTTTCAGTTTTTTGACGTAGGGTCTCACTCTAATCTAGGCGACCTGGAATTCACTCTAGTCTCAGGGTGGCCTCAAACTCTTGGTGACCCTCCTACCTCTGCCTCCTGAGTGCTGGGATTAAAGGTATGTGTCATGCTGGGGAGATTGCTCAGTGGTCACAATACTTGCCCACAAAGTCTAATGACCCATTTTCGATTCCCCAGGACACACATAAAACCAGATGCACAAAGCGGCACATGCATCTGGAGTTTGTAGGGGCTGGAGGCCCTGGTGAGCCCATTCTCTGTCTCTCCTTTTCTATCTCTCTCTGCTTGCTAATAAATAAAGAAGAATATCTTAAAAGTGTGCTGAGATTCTCCCTCACTCCAGTCAGAATGGCTCGCATCAAGAAAACCAACAATACATGCTGCCAGCGTGTCAGAAAGAGGAACTTATACACTGCGGTGGGAACGTGAATGAGAACAGTGATTCTGGAAGTGAGCATTGGGTTCCTCAGAATAACTAAAAATAGACCAACCACATGACCCAGCTATACTACTCCTGGGTATTTTATCTGAAGAATCTAAACCAGCATACCACAGAGATCCCTGTGATGAGGAACCAGCCTAGGCCTAGCTCATCAACAGCTGGTTAAGGAGCGTGGCAGACACACACCAGGCAGAACTACTCAGCCACAGGGAAGAATGAATCTATGCTATTTTCAGGAAAATAGATTGAACTGGAGATCATCATGTTAAGTGAAGTATCCGGACTCAGATGTTGCATGTGGGCTGCAGAGCTGGCTCAGTGGTTAAGGCGATTCCCCAGTATCCACGTAAAGCCAAGTGCACAAAGTGGCACATGCATCTGGAGTCTGTTTGCAGAGGGTAAAGATCCTGGCATGCCCATTCTCTCCCCCCCCCACTCCTTGCAAATAAATTTTTTTTTTTTTTGGTTTTTCAAGGTAGGGTCTCGCTGTAGTCCAGACTAACCTGGAATTTATTATGTAGCCTCAGGGTGGCCTTGAACTCATGGTGATTCTCCTGCCTCTGCCTCCCGAGTGCTGGGGTTAAAGACATGAGCCACCATGCCTGGCTTCAAATAAATTTTTAAAAAGCCAGCCATGGCGGTGCACACCTTTAGTCCCATCACTTGGGAGGCAGCAGTAGGAGGATTACAGTGAATTTGAGGCCAGCCTGGGACTACAGAGAGACTTCCAGGTAAGTCTGGACTAGAGTGAGACCCTACCTCGAAAACAAAAAATGTCTCATGTTTTCTCTCATATGCAGAATATAGGTTTATAAATATGCATATGAAAATGGAAGGAGCTATGAGCTATGAGTGGAAGGGGGGCAACGCGAGTCTGATGAAGACAAAGCACGGTGTGTTTTCTCTGGTAGCCAGGTGTGCATCAAGTATATGACACAAAAGTAGAAAGGGAATTTTGAAAGATTCTCTCCAAACATTGTGCCTATTCCCTCCTTCTTCCTCTCCTTCCATAGTTTCAATGAAAAATATGTTATACTTCCTTACTCTATTGTCCAATTTGCTTAACAGCTTGTTTTCTGTCTCTCCGGATGGTCTCACTTGATTTATCTTCCAGTTTCCTAATTCTCTCTTAACTGTACCTAATCAGCTGTTACATCTGCCCATCTAATTATTTAAAAGTTCTATGATTTAGCTGGGCATGGCGGCACATGCCTTTAGTCCCAGAACTCGGGAGGCTGAGGTAGGAGGATCACTGTGAGTTCGAGGCCAGCCCGAGACTACATAGGGAATTCCAGGTCAGCCTGGGCTAGAAGACCCTACCTTAAACAAACAAACAAATAAACAAACAAAAGTTCTATGATTTACAATGTTGTGAAGGGGCTGAAAAAATGGCTCAGAAGTTAAAGGTGCCTGCTTGCAAATCTTTCTGGCCCCGGGTTCAAATCTCCAGGCCACTCATTTAAGCCAGATGCAAAAAGTGGCACACGTATCTAGTGTTCCTTTGCAGTGGCAAGAGACCTTGGCCCGTGTTGGAGTCAGCTGCAGAAAAGAACCCAACCAAAAGCTGCTTGTGGAGGAATGGGTTTATTGTGGTTTACAGACTTGAGGAGAAGCTCCACGATGGCAGGACAAACGATGGCATGAGCAGAGGGGTGGATATCACCTCTGCCACAGCAGTTGGCAAACATCCACAGGAGAGTGTGCCAAACACTGGCAAGGGGAAGCTGGCTCTAACCCCCACAAGCCCGCCCCCAACAACACAGCTCCAACAAGGTTCCAATTCCAAAACTGCCATCAGCTGGGGATCAAACATTCAGAGCACATTCGTTTGTGGGGGACACCTGGATCAAACCATCACAGCCTGTGAGCCAGTGCATATAGACATATAGATAAATAAAATTCCAGGCATCTTTGCAAGGAAGAATATGAAGTGATGTTGGACAGGATGCAGCCAGAGTAGAGAGATGAGGATGCCGGGAGGAAGGAGACGTGAGCTAAGGAAAGCCAGCATCCTCTGGAAGCTGGAAAAGACAAGGAAACAGATTCTTCCACCACCTCCAGAGGAGACGCAAACCTTTCTTTTAGAGCCGGGAGAACATTTGCAGTAGTGATGCCCAGAACTGTAAGAGAATTCATTTATGTATGTGTTGGGTGGGGGTTGGTGGTTTGTTTTGGACTTTGAGATAGATTCTTACTCTAGTTTAGGCAGGCCTTGCATTCTTTTTTTTTTTTTTTTCTTTTTTGGTTTTTCGAGGTAGGGTCTCACTCTAGTCCAGGCTGATCTGGAATTCACTCTGTAGTATCAGGCTGGCCTTGAACTCATGGCGATCCTCCTACCTCTGCCTCCTGAGTGCTGGGATTAAAGGCGTGCGCCACCACGCCTGGCTTCAGATTTTTTTTTCATGTTTTGTTTTACATAGGGTCTCACTCTAGCTCAGACCGTCCTGGTACTTATTCAGTAGCCCAGGCAGCCTTGAAATCATGGCGATCCTCCTACCTCTGCCTCCCAAGCGCTGGGATTAAAGGCGTGTGCCACCATGCCCGGCAGGCCTTGCATTCTTGACCCCTCTGCCTCAG
>PVHP010052351.1:0-11129 GCA_004024765.1 Zapus hudsonius
GGAGGAGGGGGAGGGGGAGGAGGGGAGACTGGGCCTACAGAATCTCTACAATTTTTGAGGAGAGAATCTCCATCCTCAGGGACATTGGCTAGTTTTTTTGTTTTGTTTTGGTTTGTTTTAACTTTTTATTAGTAGCTTCCACATTGGCCAGTTTTTAAAAACCTTTTTTATTGATAGTTTCCATAATTATAGACAGTAAACCATAATGATTCCTTCCCCACCCTTCCTCATATCTCCCCCTCTCAATTAGTCTCTGTTTCGTTTCGGTGTCATCATCTTTTCCTCCATGATGTATAGGGCTTATCAAGTACTGCGAAGTCATGGATATCAAGGCTGTTTTATTTTGTGTCTGCAAGTTTGCATTGTGAGCAGTCCTCCCCTTCCTTTGGCTCTTCTGCAATTCACGCATTGTGCACCCAGAGGGAGAGAAGGGGAGGTGAGTTAGGAGACCACCACAAAACCCAAGGAGACTGGATGACTAGGAACAAAGGTATAATCATAGAGACAGGGAGAAGAGGAAGAGTTGGAAAGACCTCTACAGGGACAGTTGAGGTAATGTGCAAAATACAGGGCTGATGAAGTCATCCGAGTCTCTCCGTTTCCTGCTGCCTTGCTTCCCAGGTGGCTGGATGCTTCACAGTCCAAACTGAGGTCATGTTGAAATAGAAATGATTGTTGCTGGGCAAGCCTTTCCTGGAGGGAGAGGAGGCTCAGGCATGTGTTTCCCCAAACGCTGATCAAGCAGATGTGTCCTTGGATGGGGTGACAGCTTTGGAGGCAGAGAGAGCTAAAGGCAGAAAGAAGCAGGAAGAACTGAGTAACCCAGCCCTGACTTAATCCCCCACAGTTGTTCTGGCTTCTACAAACCCTTGTCATCTGGGATCTTCTGTGGCTTGGCTCTCTCTTTTCTTTTAAAGAACATTATTTTAGTTTATGATTTTATTTTATTTGGAGTTTAAAAGGAAAAAAAATGCCCCTTGGTACAACCTTAGAAATCACAGGGGGGGAAAAAAAGACATAGAAAAGAGGAAAATAAAATCAAACAAACAGAGGTGAAGTGGAAACGTTATGGAGGGGTTTTTTTTCCCCATCTTTTCATTTTTATTTATTTATTGTTTTTTTGTTTGTTTCAGGCAGGGTTTCAATCTAGCCCAAGCTGACCTGAAACTTACTCTCTATCCCAGGCTGGTGTTGAACTCACAGCAATCTTCCTATCTGAGCCTCCTGAATGCTAGGATTACAGGCATGTAATAATAAATGATTTTTTAAAAAATTATTTATTGAGAGAGAGAGAGAGAGAGAGAGAGAGAGAGAATGGGCACACCAGGGCCTCTAGCTGCTGCAAACAAACTCCAGATGCATGCACCACTTTGTGCAGCTGGCTTTATGTGGGTATTGGGGAATCAAACCCAGACCATTAGGCTTTACAAGCAAGTTCCTTAACCGCTGAGCCATCACCCCAGCCCCCTCCACCATTTTTTTCCAATAATGTATTCATGAAAAGTGCCTGTGTGTGTGTGTGTGTGTGTGTGTGTGTGTGTGTGTGTGTGTGTGGCAGGGGTTCATGTGTAGAAGTGTGGAAGACAGAGGACACCTTTTAAGGGTTGGTCCTCTTCTTCAACCCCCTTAGAAGCACGTCTTAGCTGGGATTACAAACATCTGCCGTAGTTTTGATTATTATTTTGTTTTAATGAGTGCTGGTCTTCTAAACTCAGTACTCACATTTGTACAGCAGTACTTTATCCATGGAGCCATCTCCCCAGCCCCCAAACCCCTTTGAATGAAATTGCAAGTATACTATTCAGACAATTCTCCCACAGATGGGTAATGGAATGTCTGTTATTGGTAAAGTATTGTTTTAGGTACAAGGGACGGAGCAGAGAACCAAACAGAAAAAAAATCCTCTGCCTTTATGGCCTTAGCATTTTATATACACTCCACAGTTTCCTTCTCTGTGTAACATGACCTGATCAGTATGGCTCCCACTTTCATCAAACAGTGTTTTAGAGGGCTGGAGAGATGGCTCAGCGGTTAAGGCACTTGCCTCCAGTGCCTAAGGCCCCGGGTTCAATTCCCCAGTACCCACATAAGCCAGACCCACAAGGTGGTGGCCCTGGTGTTCTATCTATCTATCTATCTATCTATCTATCTATCTATCTATCTATCTATCTATCTATCTCTCACTCTGTGTGTGTATCTCTCTGCTTGAAAATGAATAAATAAAATATTTTTTTAAAAAACAGTGTTTTAGAGACACCAACTCCAATGACAGCTTACATTTTCATTCTATGGATTCAGAAAATATATTTTCTTTCAGTGATGATTGTATATTTGGCTTATTTCCTCTTTTTTTGTTAAATAATTTTATTTGTTTATTTTTTTATTGTCCATAATGAGTTACATTGTTTAGTGGGCCAACAATGAGTTGTTATCCCCAATTCCTCATTGCCCCCCTTCCCCATCCCCAGTCAGCTGGATATCCTCCTCCTTGGGCCGTTCTGGATCAGTCTTTGTGGTAGGGGACCATGGATAGTCTAGTATTCAGCCGGGTTCTCCTGACCCAAGGGTGTTGTTACTGAGGGGTGCCATGCCTCTGGATAGCCTCCAGAGAAAGAGGCACATACAGAGAGAGAATGGGCATGCCAGGGCCTCTAACCACTGCAAATGATACAGATGCATGCACCACCTTGTGCATCTGGCATTACATGGGTAGAAAGGAATTGAACTCAGGTCCTTCTGCTTTGCAGGCAAATGCCTTAACTGCTAAGCTATCTCTCCTTCCCCCCCCCACACACATACTATTTTTGTTAAGTAAAGAAGAACTGAGCTGGGCATGGTGGCGCAGCTTTAATCCCAGCACTTAGGAGGTAGAGGTAGGAGGATCACTGAGAGTTCAAGGCCACTCTGAAATGATGTAGTGAATTCCAGGTCAGCCTGGGCTAGAGTGAGACCTTACCTTGAAAAACAAAATAGAAACATAGAAGGAGGAGGAAGAGAAGAGATGAAAATATATGAAATTGTTGCATGACATGTAGCTTCTTTCGTCATAGAAAATTACTAATACTAGAAAGAAATATCTGATCAATGGGAATGAATAGTTGAGGTGTCTTTTTTTGCATGTGCATGTGTTATGTGTGTATGTTTATGCATATGTGTGTGGTATGTGTGCATGTTTATGCATGTGCATGTGGTATGTTTTGCATGTATATGTGGTACATGGGGGGGTGGGTGCAGATGTATATGGAAGCCAGAGGTTGACATCCATTGGGTATCTTCCTCCATTGGGTGACTTCCTTGCTCTCTGTAAACTTCATTGACTGAGGCAGGGTCTCTGGCTTGAATGGAGGGCTTGCCGAGTTGCCTAGTCTTAATAGCCTGCTTACTCTAGGTATCCCCTGTGTCCCCCTTCCTGACCACTGGGCTCACAGGCAGGCTGCCACACCCACTCATCATCATTTCTCTGAGTGTCAGAGAGCCAAACTCTGGTCAATAAACTCATGTGGCAAATGCTTTATTCACAGAACCACTGCCCTTGCCCTGGGGAGTCTTTTTGATTCCTTTTTTAAAATATCTTTATAATGAATAAGTATATATATTGTATGAGCAAATCTTGTGAATGTGTCCCCGTTTCCCTCCTCTCTGTCCCCTACCCACTGGGGTCCCTCCTTGGAGCACACACTGGATCTGTCCATAGGATAGGGGGTTATGAACTACACCAGAGGGAGCCAGTTTTTCTTTCTTTCTTTTTTTCTTCCCCCATTGAGAATTTTTAAAAGAAATAAAAATACTCCTCTCTATACTCAGATAACTGATTTAAGGGGCAGGGATTTTTCTGTCTGTTTCCATCATGTATCTACCCATCCTATCTCTCTCTCCAACACTTATCACTTATCAATAAATTGTTTATCAATCACCTATAAATTGTCTCTATCTATTTATCTATCATCTATTAATTACGTGAACCTCATTACATTCGAATCACATCTTGTTTGAAATCTTGGTATCAAACAGAGCTTGCTGTCACCACTACCCCTCTTCCTGAGGGTCCCCCCCCAATTCATACACATAATTTTGTGATATTGTTGACACATTTGCTAAACCTGGCTTTATCCCTCCTTATCTAATTTAGATTCCATGCTCTATTCTGACAATCATTTCTGTGAGTATTCAATTACTGCTTTAACAAATGACCATACAGTTTAGAGCTTACAAAAAGGTTTGTTTATCATTTCATAATTCCTTAGTTCACAAGGCCAGTCAGGTTCATTCTTTGCTTAGGGTCTTCCAAGGCTGGACTGAGCTCTTATCTGAGACATTTTTTTTCCAGCAGGCTTTGAGGGGAATCCATGTGTACACCTCTCCTTTATTGTTGCTTACTGTAGTAGCCACCCTCTAAGGCACCTTCAGTGATCCTCACCTTACCTCCTTGTCAAGTGCTCTGAGACCCCGAGGCTCCTTGCCAGTGGTAGCCATCCACTCACCCTGCTCTTGGGTGAACATCCTGGAAAAGACCTTCCTCAGGTCTTCAGGCAAAGACATCAATGGATGACATTGCTCGAACTCAAGCAAGAAACCCCAAGCCAGAACCATCAGCTCAGCCACTACTGGCTTCCTGAACTCTAGGACTAATAAATGTTTATTGATGTTTGAGCCACTAATTAGGGTGGGGGTGATAATTCACACAATAGAAAACTGACATGCTAAGGAATCACAACAGAGCCTCCAGAAGTAAAGAGCTAGGCCTAACCCAGAGGGCCAGAGAGATGGCTTAGTGGTTAAAGCACTTGTCTGCAAAGCCTAATGACCTGGGTTCGATTTTTTAGTTCCCATGTAAAGCCAAGTGCACAAATTGGCACAAGAATCTGGAGTTCTTTTGCAGTGGCTGGTAGCCCTAGAAGACCTATTTTCTCTCCTCTCTCTCTCTCTCCCTCTCTCTCTCTCTCTCTCTCTCTCTCTGCTTACAAGTAAATATATTATATATTTCTTTAAAAAAAGATAAAACCCATGAGACACCTAACTTTCAACACATCTTGATTCAAGCGCTTTGTTTTAGTGGATATTGAACTTCAAAACAGCACCGCAAAAAAATAAAAAATAAAAACAGCACCGCAATGACGACGCATTTCCTTCTTTTATTGATTTTAATTAATTGATTCCCATCAGTTGAACTTCAGACTTGGAATCGCTCTGATACATCAAGTCTTTAGGGAAAACGTGGAAGACTGTGATGGCAGTGTGTGTAAGTGGAGATGGAAATCAACAGGTCTATTGTCTGGGTTAATTTCAAGATGCCAGGTAGACCCACTAAGGAACCTGTAAAAGGAGGAAATGGATCAGCAATGAACCCTGGCTTAAGGTATTTTGTACCATTTTCTATACTTTAGTGTAATTGATTTAAAAAAAAAAAAACCTGACACTGCAAAAGAGAAGTCAATCATGGAAACAAATACTGGAGAGTCACTGGCATAGCAACTGTATCTTTAAAAATATTTTATTTACTCCTAGGCTATCCATGGTCCCCTGCCCCAAGGACTGATCCAGGCTATCCAAGGAGGAGGATGTCCAGCTGATTGGGGGTGGGGAAGAGGGGCATTGGGGGTCGGGGGATAACAACTCATTGTTTGCCCATTAAATAATGTAACTCATTATGGACAATAAATAAAAAATGTTTTATTTATTTGTAAGGAGAGAGAGAGAGAGGGAAAGAGAGAGAGAGAGAATGGGTGCACCAGGGCCTCAGGGAACTGCAAATGAACTCCAGATGCATGGATCACGTTGTGTGTCAGGCTCACATGGGTACTGGGGAATTGAACCCAGGGCCTTAGGCTGTGGAGGTAATTGCCTTAATAGCTGAGTCATCTCCCCAACCCCGTAATTGTATTGAAAGCCAAAAGGGTTGTTGAGCTCAGCAGGATGGGAGTGGAAATGGAGGGTGTATGAATTCTAAATCCTTGGGGTCCAGCAGGGGAGAAGGAACATCAGAGGAGTGTAGTGTCTGACATCCACATGAGCAGAATGTTTTCTGGTACCCATGAGAGGTCTGGTTACAGGAGGACAGGAAAGGACCTGGAGATGGAAAGAAGACATCGCGACTATCATGACTAAGCAATTTCATTGCAATTTGCAAACAGAATACTTGGAAACTATTTATTATAACTGTAACCAAATAGCTGAGAGAACAACTTAAAGGGAGGAACTTTTTCTTTTAGTGCATGTTTCAGAGGTGTCAGTCCACCATGGCAGAGTACAACAGCTCATGTGTCTAGGAGCAAGAGGGATGGAGAGAGAGAGGAGAGAGAGGAGAGAGAGAGAGAAAGAGAGAGACCAAGAGAGAGAGAGCGCACCAGGGCCACCACCTTGTGGGTCTGGCTTATGTGGGTCCTGGGGAATTGAACCCAGGGCGTTAGGCACTGGAGGCAAGCGCCTTAACTGCTGAGCCATCTCGCCAGCCCCTCGATGACAGCCATTCTGACTGGAATGAGATGCAATCTCAAAGTCATTTTAATTTACATTTCTCTGATAGCTAAAGATGTCGAACATCGTTTTAGGTGTGTTGTTGTCAACCTTTCTCTCATTGCTGCAACAAAAAAAAAAGCAGAGGAAAGGTTGGGAGACGATATATACCCTTCAAAGGCATATTCCAATGACCTACTTCCCCCAAATGGACCCCACCTCCTAATATCCCATCTAGCCATGAACTCCTCAATGGGTTAAATCTATTGATGAGGTCAGCACACTCATGATCCAATCAGCTTTCAGTGGCACCATCAGCTGGGTACCGAGCCTTCATCACCTAGGCCTTTTGGGGTGATGTTTTATTTTCAAATCCCAACATTACATACATATATATATATACATTATATAGATTATATATAAAACATATAGATTATGTATATGCATTACATACACACATTATATATAAACACTTTATATATTATATACATTATATATACATATATATTATATACACATATTATATAAACATTTTATATATACATTATATATTCACATTATACATACAGTATATATATACATATCATACACACATTTATATAAACACTATATATACATTATATACACACATTATATATATTACGCATACACGTTTTATATATACATTATATACACACATTATATATAAACATTTTATATATTATATACATTATATATACATATATATTATATACACATATTATATATATTATATAAACATTTTTATATACATTATATATTCACATTATACATACAGTATATATATACATGTCATACACACATTTATATAAACACTATATATACATTATATACACACATTATATATATTACGTATACACGTTTTATATATACATTATATACACACATTTTATATACATACACACAAATATAGATAGATACAGATATATATCTTTGCCAAAGCACGATGGTCTGTTGATGGTTGAATTGTGCCCCTACTAACGTTATATGTAAAAGTTCTAATCCCCAGTCCCTCAGAATGTGGCTGCATTTAAAGACAGGGGTCTTTCCAGAGGTCATCAAGTTAAAAAAAGGACATCGGAATGTGTGGTAATCCAGTACGACTGATAAACATACAAGAAGAGATTAGGACACTGTTACAGAGGGGAGAGAGTGTGATCTCACTAGGAGAAGACAGCCATCTCCAAGCCAAGAAGAGAGGCCTCGGGAGAAATCTCCCAGACTGGCATTTTGATCTTGAACTTCCAACCTCCAGAAATGTAAGATAACAAATTCCTGTTGTTTAAACAACTGAGTCTGTAGGACTTGGTTATGGAAATGAATATCCAACTCCATATGTGAAGTAAGATAATGCCCAGAGCTATGTGAATCGAGCAGCGTCTCTGTGAAGGATGTCCCTGTTCTACAGAGGGGTCTGGGAGCAGTGAAAGCCAAGAGCTGTCAGGCTTTCAGGGACACAAAGAGATTGACGTCATCTGCAGAAGTGTGGTCTCTGGAGTGAAACCCCGCTGGATTGGTTGGCATGCAGAGGCGTGTTCATCAGAGTGAGTCCAGTTTTGATGGGCTCCAGCCTCCAAAGCAAAATGGTTGTTTGGCTTGCAAAAGCATATCCACTGAGGCGAGCTGTCATTGATCAGTTGAACTGGGTTTTTTTTTTTTTTCAACTGATTCTGTTAGCTATTTGTTTCCCTGGCTACAAACCAATACCTCTTTTCCTAAGCTTGTGAGAACTTGGTTATATTTAAGTCTCCCCCATCCCCCCAGTCAACTGGGGCCCCAGTAGACTGTGCAAAGAGACAAGAATGGGATCTGGATTGGTTATCCACTTGCATTCATGGAACATAGAATAAAACTGTTCTGTTGTTGAAACCTGAGGTTGACTGATGTTCATATCTCGATCAACGTGCATTCTTGAGGTGTAAATAAGAATGGGTCAAGATGTACACATCTCTAGGGTTGTGTGTCTGTGAGATTGTGTGTGCATGTTCATGTGTGTATTGGGTGCATGTGTGCACACATGCGTGTGGAGGTCAGAACGTGACTCCAAACTCAATGTGTCATTCCTCAGTAATGCTGTCCACCTTTTAGGAAGCAGGGTCATTCATTGTTCTGGAACTGTCCATTAGGCTAGACTATATAATCTGTCTCCACCTCCCCAGTGCTTGGATTATAAGAATATGACATCATGCCCAGGTTTTTTTGTTTTTCGAGGTAGGGTCTCACTCTAGCTCAGGCTGACCTAGAATTCACTCTGGAGTCCCAGGCTGGCCTCAAACTCACGGCGATCCTCCTACCTCTGCCTCCCGAGTTCTGGGATTAAAGGCGTGCACCACCACTCCCGGCTCTATGCCCAGCTTTTTAAAAAAATATTTTATTTATTAGAGAGAGAGAGAGAGAGGAGAGATAGTGTGCACACAAGGGTCTCCAGCCACTGCAAACAAACTCCAGGTGCATGTGCCACCTTATACTTATACATCTGGCTTTATGTGGGCCCTGGGGAATTGAACTCAGGTCCTTCTGCTTTACAGGCAAGCACCTTAACCACTGAGCCATCTCTTCAGCCCCCATGCCCAGCTTTTTAATAAGGGATCCGGGGATCAGACTCAAGTGCTCAGACTTACAAGGAAAATTATTTCCTAGTTATCTCCATAGCCTAAGGTTTTGTTTTAAATAAGGGCTTGGTCTGTTGTCATTGTGGGAGATGTTTTCACAGTTCGGTGCTGATGTTGCAGTTGAGAAGAGGAAGCAAGGAAACACAAGAGTGAGATGTATGAGAATTAGCTGGTACCCTTGAGGATGAATCTGGACCACTTGGCCTTCCACAGCCTATAATAATGGGTCACATCTACAGAAACCCTGGTAGATGTACAATGTCTTACAAGAGCTACAACAGCACCTGGCCTGACCTGTAACTTCTTAAGCACACATGTGTCTACTGTTTTGCTCATGACTGCTCAATCTAAGGAAAATTCCAATGACCATTGCTTGTGCAGAACCCCAGCAGAGAGAGGATTCTGGGAAACTTCTAGCCAAGACAAACACAAAGGACTAGAGCCGCTGCAGGTAGTACCCTGTGAGTAACCCCTTCCCTCTATCACAAACCTTTCTAATTAAATTGCCAGTTATTATATTCCTACATGAGTGGTGTGGGTGTTTAAACAGGAGGCTCTCTAAATCAGGGATGGATGGACTGGGGCAGAATGAACTTGGATCAAAACTTGAGAGTGTGTATGTCTGAAGTTTGGGGTGGGTGGGTAACAACACATCCCTTTGGAAATCCAGTCCAAGAACAAAATTCCCAGGATGAAGGTAAGATTTCAGAAGGTCACTTATTCATATGCTGAATTCTAATTATGTCAAATACATATGACATCAAATATATCAATTTAACCATTTTTACATGTACAGGTCAGTAGTTCAAGTACATTGACCTTGAGTGGACACCACCAGAACCATTTCCTGACCTCATCTTGAGAAATGTAGACTCTGTCTTCCTCAAGCTTTAACGACCCAGTTCTCTTATCCTCGGTTCATGAAAATCAGTATCCTATTTTTTTTTTAGTTTTATTTATTTGTGTGTGTGTGTGTGTGTGTGTGTGTGTGTGTGCTCATGAAAACGAAAGCACACGCATGTCATGGTGTGCTTCTGGAGGTCAGAAGACAACCATGGTGTGTTGATCCTCTCTTTTCACCTTTTAAAAAAATATTAATGATTAGATACATTGTATGAGCAAGTCTGGTGGTGGTATTCCCATTTCCCTCCTCCTTATCCCCAACCCACTGGAGTCTTCTTCAGTTGGGCTTGCTTCTTTGAGATAGAGTCTCTCTTATTATTTGGTCCTGAGAGAACCAGTCTAACTGGACCTCAAGGTTTAGGATTCTCCTGGGTCTACCTCTCATTGGTGTTTGTTGGGATTACAGACACCCATGTACTTTCTGTGGGTGCTGGGAATTGAACTGGAGTCAGTAGGCTTGCAGAGAAAGCACCTTGAACTCTTCTTTTAACTTAATTTTTATTTGTTCTCAAGCAGAGAGAGAGGTGGTAGTATTGGAGAAATGGGTACACCAGGGCCTTTTGCAACTGCAAGTGAACTCCAGACACACGAGCTACTTTGTGCATCTGGCTTTACGTGGGTACTATGAAATTGAACCTGGGCTGGCAGGCTTTGCAAGCAAGCACCTTTAACAACTGAGCCATCTCTCCAGCCTCTCCCCTCCACCTTTAACTCTTGCACATCTCTCTAGCCCCATTAACCCATATATATATATGAATATATATGTGAATTTGACAGCTTCAGGTACCTTATAGAAGCATACTCAGCAGTATTTGTCCTCTTGGGATTGATACATTACATTCAATTATCATGTCCTTAAGGTTCACCCATGTTTGACCACCTGTTAGAATTTCCTTCCTTTTAAAGGCTGATAAAAATATTTCATTGGATGACTATAACATACTGTGTTTATCTTCGTATGTGTTTTATTTTTATTTTTTTAAAATATTTTATTTATTTTCAAGCAGAGAAATAGAGTGAGTGAAAGAGAGAGAGAGAGAGAGAGAGAGAGAGAGAGCACCAGGGCCACCACCTTGTGGGTCTGGCATATGTGGGTCCTGGGGAATTGAACCCGGGGCCTTAGGCACTGGAGGCAAGTGCCTT
>PVHP010052352.1:0-11107 GCA_004024765.1 Zapus hudsonius
TCTTACCTCAGTAAAAAAAGAAGAGAACCATCAAGGAACACCCAACTTCAACTTCTGGCCTCCCCAAGCACAAGTGCACACAGATACACACACACACACACACACACACACACACACACACCTGTACAACACACCCATACACACACACATACACATGCAGCCACATTCATATACACATGCACACACATATATGCAAAAATTCACTGTTGGCTTACTAAATACAAAGGAAGGTATCAACCAAGACATCATATTTATTCTAAGAAAGGTCTTCTGCAGTCAGCTCTTGCCTCCTCCACTGCAACTCCATTTCACTCATTCTACCTTCCTTATGAGGAAACAGAAAGCTTGGCACTCAGTGGTACACACTCCCATGGCTCCGGCCAACTCTGGCTCTAATCAAACAAGGAGTGTTGTTCTTGCAAGAGGCAGAATCTGGTTCCATGGTGTAAAAGCAGATGTTGTCCTTCAGAAATTAGCCGGTGTCATTTGATTTTTATGGGAGCTATTGTCTAAGGAGAGTTAATGATTAAGTACATTTGATGGAATCGTCTTTTGGTTGTTAAACGACCCTGCAATTTTTATTACCAAAGAAAAGGGGGCAGGGAGGGGAAGAAAAGCATCTCACACTCAATGTTTTGGATGATAGGATTTTAGAATTTTAATTCATTGCTAATGACATATGTTACACTATAATGGACTTTTGTAATAAGTTTCCATAGCACAGTGGTTATCACGTTTGCCTCACACTGCAATTGATTTTTAAATAGTAATAGTAAAAATAATAGTAAATTTTTAAATTGTAAATTTAACATGTTTATATATAGAAATTTATGTGTCAGTATTCACCATGACTTTCTACTAAGTCATGAGAATCAAGAGCAAAAGCAACCCAGAAAGGAGCAGGTAATTCCTTTGTTTGCACACTCTGTGTGAGTCAGATTTGGGTAGCACACCAGCAACACGATGGTAAAATTAAAGTTTCTGAATTGACATTTCTGCTTTTTCTGCTATCATAGAGTGAATTGCTGAATCAGTATCGAGCTCGTTGTTTTTCAAGTGGAAATGACTGTAGGCAGGAGCACAAAATCATGAAAAAAATAAAAGAAAATAACTTTATCAAATGAAATTTCATTTTGAAATACAGATCCCTGGAAAGAGTGTCACCATGGAATACTGCCCTTGACAGGTCGAGAAAAATCTACCCTTCAAAGCTAACTGTGGTATTAAAGCATGTATGAAAGAAAGAAAAATGGCATATCGTTATGAAAAGTAGTTTTGTCATGCAGACTCACTTTTTCATGCAAACAGGAACAAGGCCTCCAGGGAAGGGGCGGGAGGGTCGTGTGCACAGAATGAGTAAGACAGAGATTCTTCCAGATCAATGAACAAGTGAATGGATGCTTAAAAAAAAAAAAAACCAACCAAAAAATGGTTTAAGGTGACTAATTAAGTCCCCCTCTTAGGAAAGCTGTTGCTAGGTAAACAAAACTGTTTAAAACGTGTTCATCATTAAAGTGTCCCCTGACAGAAGGATGAGGCAGCAGACTTGGTGACAGAAGGGAGAAGAAGAGCAGCATATGGCCCCCAGCTCTGTCCCCTGCTGACAGGCTGGCTCGCCCAAGCCCCTTTTGCTCGGTACTCCATGCACACAGCAGATTGCTCTGCCCCAACTCTCCCATCTGTACCCCACACTGATGTCCCAACAACGTGGCTGCCACTGGCTCTTCAGCCCCAGGCTGTGGGGAAGGGCAGGAGCTAGGGTTTAGCCAGACCTGGGGGGGGGGAGCTGGAAAGGGAGATTAACAACCAATCATCTCAATGCTTTCTGTAATGTATTGTCTCTACAGCATCACATAGTGTCTTTCCAGTGGGGTTTAGCCCATCCATCACACCTCTTTATTGGCCCCCTTTTTTGTTGTCATAGAAAGTCCAAACACTGTCATAAAATTCTAAACTGCTTAATTGCTGGGCTGTAACAATTTGCATATCAGAGATATGTCATCCCATCATTAAATGGCACTAAGTATTTGTTCCAAGGTCCTAACCACCATGCCAGTGGCCCCTGAAGAAAGGTCACTTATTGGTATCATGTGTGCCTGAATTCAAATCAGCAGTAATTAGGGATTTGGATACTGTTGGACTCCATTTGTTTTTATTTTATTTGGGGCAAGGCTTAGGGTGTGCTGACCCCCTTCCTACATGATCAGAATGCGTAAGTAACTTCTTTGACCAGCTTGGTCTCCAGGCTATGGGTCCTTTTAAACTGTTCACCTTCCCATCTGATGTGTATTGGATATGCATATGTAAAATGGTTTTTGCATCCTCAATTTTGCCTTTGATCAGAATATCAAAATGGCATTGCTTCATTAGTTTGCAGTGACAGACTTGGGTGTGTCAGTGTACCCAAGTTGTCTATGTGACATGGGTGAAAATTCCTGGGAACCTTTGGTAGAAACTAAGCAAATGTATTCAGAAAACACACCTGTTCCCAGTTCGAGGTAGGGATTCCGCAACAAAGAAACGTCCCACTTCACCAGGTCCCCACAGGGGAAGGGAGCCTTTGATCCTGGCTGAGCTGGTCCTCCTGCCCGAGGATGATTTACAGAGCCCACTTAGCAGGGTGCCTTTCACTTGAAAGCACCCCTCTTGATATCCCATGCCTGCACCCCTCCACCCAGCGCTGAATAAAAATTAATGGGTAACTAGCCCAATTGAAGCTACAACAGACCCTGAGACCACTGAGCTTCAGATGGAGTTCCGCTGGGACCTTCCAACAAATGCTGTGTTCATTTCTAGCTTGAAATCCAGAGGTCACACTGGCAGCTGAGTGTCTGAAGTCACCTGCAAGGGTCTGCAAAAGCAGGCTGCAAAGCAGAAAGGGTAGACTAGGGATGCTTACTCTCCATCTTCACAAAGGAAGAAAAATAAACCAACGAGTCTTCAAATAGCAGAGACTGGGGAGATAGCTCAGTGGTTAAAGGTGCTTGCTTACGAAGCCTGATGACCCACATTAATCCAGATGCACAAAGTGGTGCATGCATCTGGAGTTTGTATGCAGCCCTGGTGTGCCCATCCTCCCTCTGTGTCTCTCTTTTTCATAACTAAATAAAAGAATTAAAAGCAAATAAACAAAGAAATAAATAGGTATATAGCAGGTATGTCCTGGTTATATATATATATTCTTTATACACTTCCCTATACTCCATAACCAGAGTGAAGAGTTGTTTTGTAAAAACCACAGAGACATTGATCAATAGCATGTGCATTCTTCTTTATCCCCAGGACTAGGGTGTTGGCTTGGGCTCTGAGAGGAACACGAGTAATGGAGACAGTGTAATAATATCCCTTCCAGGTAGCAACAAGCCTCACTCATTTCAGATGATATATGTTGTTTTTCAAGAGGCAGCATGCATCAGGTATAGGTCACTGTAAAACCTCTTCTGAACTATGATAACTAAGATTTTCACCCAGGATGGGTATCAGGAGGAAGTGAGGAGGGAAGGTCAAGAAAGATCGAATAGGGATTTCTTATCAAGAGCTATAATAGGAATGACAATACTACATAATGATAATAGCTCCTAACTTTATATAGTGCTTGGCTTGGTTCTAAGGAGCCTGGGTAATTAAACCATGGACTACTTTAAGTTACTAGATGCTATTTGTTTTTTAGACAGCATCCTTTTTTAATATATCTTTATTCTGACTAAGTATATACATTGTGTGAACACAGCTTCTGAATGTGTCCCCATTTCCCTCTTCTCTGTCTCTTACCCACTGGGGTACTTCCTCCGTGTGCATACTGATCTGTCCATAGGATAGGGGGTTATGAACTGCACCAGAGGTAGCTAGTTTTTTGTTCTTTTTATTTTTCCTTCCCCCTTTGTGTATTGTTACTGAGGGGATCAATGTCTCTGGATATTCTCCCCCACCATGGCTCTAATATTCTTTCTGCCCCCTCTTCTGCTCAACTCCCTGAGTCATGGTGGGTGAATTTTGAGGCTGCTCTGTTGTTGAGATCTTAAGCATCTGTGGATCTTTGCCCTGGGTTGTCTTGGGTATCTTTGGTGTCTGTCTTCATTGACCTTTCATGGGTTATCAGACTTGCTGTGGTGATTGGTCTCCTGTTTGTCTCATTAGACAGCATTCTCCCATTTAGCTCAGACTGGCCTTGAACTCATTACCCTCCTTCCTCTGCTTCTTGAGTGCTAGGATTTCAGGTCTGCACCACCACACCAGGCAATTGGTATCACTTTTATGGCTAGTTTACAGACGAAAGATTGGATGTACAATGAGATTAATTCATTTTGCTGAGCTTGAACAGAAAATACTCACAAATCTGACATGTCTCTCCAGGCCTTTCTCTTTTTCATGTATAACTCTCCAGCTCTTCCTGAACATTCCAAGGGCACTGCCTAAGCACAGTATTCAAACTGAAATCCCGATCTCCATCCCTGCTTGCGTGTAATCTGTCTCAGTCACTCTCTTTGTTGACGGTACTGTCACATTGACCACATATCTCAGGGGCTTGGACCTTTCTGTTCTTGATTTCAAATGCCTGTGGATGGCACCTCCCTCTTACCATCTCCACAGTTAGCTCTTGTCTGTCTGTCTCACTATAGCTGCCTAAAGGAAACCTTCACCGTGCCCCCTCTCAGATTCTTATAAATGTTTTGTGTACTGATTGGCCCATTTCCAGTCTTGACTCTTTTGGGGGGCAGGGAGGAGCTATGTAGCCCACACTGGCCTTGAACTCTTGATCTTTCTGCTGTGCTGCTTGTACAGAAATGAGCCACCATACTGAGGGAGAAATAGGAGCTAGGTAGTTCTTTATTTATACGTAGTCAGCTAGGGAAGTGCCCATAAAAGGACCCAAAAGATGTCACCCCACCTGCCATGGCAGAACTGGAATACAGGGTCGGATCTAGTCCCATCCACAATGGTGACAGTGCCCCCCACTGCTTCTCCAGTCTAGCATACTACCTAGGTGGTCAGCCCATTGAGTCCAGACCAATCAGCTCTCTCCCAGACTCACCTGAGCCTGAGGGCAAAACCCATGCCAGTAAGCCATAGGAGGGGCTTACCAGGTGGGTAAGGCTTTCTTTTTTGCTGTTCATCTCTCCTGATGCCTGAACATCCAGGTGCCTGTTCTGGTAAGCCCTCCCCATTTCAGCCTGGCTGGGTTGGGCTGGGGTGGTGGAGGCCTCTTCTTCATTTGGGTACTCTCTTCTCAGCTAGGGGACCCTTCCTCAGTGACCTCTTTGCTTTTTCTCTAATGGTGAAGGTGAAAAGTTTACATCCTTTTGCTCTATGTCTCGTGTGTGTGTGTGTGTGTGTGTGTGTGTGTGTGTGTGTGTGTGTGTGTGTGTGTGTTCCATTACGTTCTGGCCCTTTTTCAATTTCCCTGGAAATCTGCTTCATTGTTCCAGCCTTTCCCTGGACACGAATTTTCTCAAATAAACCTTATAATTTAACTTTCCTGGAATCCAATCCTTAGTTCTTTGCTGGAATGGACAAAAATCTAAAAGTTGGGATTCACAGGCCAGGGAAAGAAGTTCCCTGCACCCCCCCTCCCGAATCCCATAATAATGCCATGCTGGGCTTTCCAGTCCCGACTTCTAGTCTGTAGTCCACCCTGCTCCCACTGAGTTTTCCAGAACTTTAAATCTCATTAAGTCAAAATTTAGAACTCCTTCCAATTTCTTGCAATGACATAAAGGCTCTTGTCACCGTCTGGGTTTATTCTCACTTGTCCCTGTTTTGAAATCTACATGCCAGAGTGTTTTATACATCTTGACCTTTCACAAGTTTCCTTCCATGGACACACTACACTCTGCTGGAAGAACTCTGGCTTTATCCATGGTGTACCTCCTCCAAAGAACAGTCCCTGACCACCCAGCCCAGTCAGAAACACAATTAACACCCTCTACCCAAGCCTCTGCTGTACCACACACATCTGTGGCGCCTGCTACCCACTTCCCATCCCATGCACATCCAAAGTCACACCTGCCATCTCCCGTGACCATTATCACAATAGCTGTCACCATTGATCACAACTCGGTTTCTTTGAAGCAACCAATCATTCCTGCCACCTTTACAAATGGTCTCTGGATTAGGAGCCTAGGAAGCTGCGTTTGAGGCCCTGGCCATTTACCAGTTGTCCACAGGCATAACAAGGGAAGGTGGCCCTCCTTCCTTCCACTTCAGTAATGAGGGTAGGCACTACCTACTTTCTATATGAAGCATTCATATGAAGGTCTCACAAACACTAAGGGTATTGGATAGCAGGAAACCCATGACCCTTACTTTTTTCCCAATGGGGAAAAAAAAGCTTCTATTGTACTTAACCTAGACAATCATTGAAATCTTACATTTAGTTTACGGTTTCAATTGCAAGAATAATAATAAAATATTAGAGGTCTAGGAGTAAACTAAAGCAAATGTTATCTGTAATGGAAAGTTAAAGACGTTATACAATCTTTGTCAGAAAACAGAAGATTTAAATAGGTAATAGGATCAGTAACCACAGCTAAACCTTGGTATAAACAACCTACAGCTCAGAGGATAGAATCTAAAATGCCTTTTGGAATGCATCTTCCAACATAGTCCACATCAAGTCATGGACTGAATCAGATCATTTTGAGATCTTGTATGTTTTAGAAAGTCTATCTGAATCTTCTGCACTATAATTATATTGAATTCCTTAACTAAGTGGGATTCATCAAATGCTCAGCATGTGCTTAGCACTTTCTAGAGATAATGGAGAGCACAGGAAGAAAAGACCTTTACCCTGGAGGACCAGAAATGGGAATCTATATGACTTTTACCCATTGACTCTTACATTGTAGGAGTTGGAGAACTCAAACTAGGACTTAGAACATGGCCTTGATTAAATCAACTGGAAACACCAACATGGAGTTTGGAAATGAGTCCAAGGCTATGCCTGTGAGTAATGAGTCTTTTTCAGTAACAATAAGGTTTGGAAATGCCGCAGCCCCTCTGCTAGGTCTAGGTGTCTGGAGGCAGCCACAGCCATGGCTGCTTCCTGCCTGAAGCTTCCCATTTGAAGTACAGTGGTGCCTTCTTGAACCTGGCCATTCCAAGGGCTGCCTTAGAGTAGCCGCTCCCCTGCAAGGTCACCCCTGCAGCGTGCTGGGAATCAGCTGTTCCAGCTTACTATTGGATGGAGCGATTTCTAATACATATGAAGGTGGTTGCTTAACTGCTCTGAGCCCAGTTTCCTGCATCCACTGAGGAACTGCAGGAGTACCATCTAATTCCTCAACCCGATTCCCATCACAGCCACCATGAAGCCATTGGTAAAGGAGGCTATCAACCCTCAGTCGTGGAAGTCTCTGCACATTGAGGCTGGGCATGGCAGCAGGCAAGGCCTCCAGCTTTCTTTAAGCAGCACCTTTCTCAGGGTTGTGTTTGTAGTAAGCAGCCTGGATGGATGAGGTGACACCCCATCCTTCATAGACTTGCTTAGTGCTTACTATGAAAAGAGGGAATGTCCCAAGTTCAGTTCTCCTCAGCTATGATACATGTATACTGTTCATGCCACACTCGCTGAGTCCTTCTACACTGCCCTGAGGGGGTGACAGCAAGGAGAAATGATACAGGACATAATGATCAATAAAAAATAGTCCTTTGTTTTGGAACTGGGAGTCACATATTTTCTGGAGAATCCATGAATCCGTAACAGGCTAACTTAGTTGCTTGCAAGTAAAGGGTGAAATACCAGACTTTGACAGCTATTAAAAACCATGACTCTCTTGTTCTTCAGGGGTGTAGACACCAGCAAATTACCCAGACGCCAGCAAATAACCTCTCAGCCAGGCTCATGCAAGTAGTCCTAATTTAACCCAATGAGTCTCACACGAGAAGATAAAAGTATGAAGAAGACACTTAGTGGGGATGGGAGGGGATAATAGAGGGTAATGGGGGAATGAGTATGATTAAAATACATTATATACATGTATGAAATTGTCTTAAGTAAAATAAAATCAAGTGAAAAAAACTAAACCAAAAGCCCTGTGATTTCTGGTACCCATTGTACAACTGACTACTCAGGATTCTGAGTCTTTTGAAGCTCAGCCATAAGAATCACAGGTTCATGACAAAGCAGAAAGACTCAGCATCCTGTGTCGTTCCAATTTTAGTGTGTGTCCTGCCAAGCGAGCACAAGACTCAGCATCCTGTCTCCTTATTGCATGAATGCACACAGACAGACAGACAGACAGACAGACAGGCAGACAGACAGAGGGAGAGAGACAGGATTCTCATTCTCAATTGGCTATAGGACATCAAATTTGCCAAATGCCTAAAATCTGAAGATTCTCCTGACCAATGAACTATGATGGTGACGGAAATTTAGTGCCCTTTGGAGCATCAGGGAAAGAAAAGAAGAGGAGGAAGTACTTCTACAGGTTGGATCTGGAATATTCCCCAAAGGCCATTGGTGATAGCTCTCAACTTGGCACTAGTGGAAGGTAGTGGAAACCTTTAAGAGGTGCAGCCTAGCAGAGGACTGAAACATCGAAGGCATGCCCTTGGAGCAGATCACGCACGGCAGCCCCTTCCTCTTTCTCTCTTTTGTACCAGATTGTGAAGTTCATTGGCTTTCTTCCTACTGACCCTGCCATGACATGCTCTCATAGCCTCAAAGTTGATGGACTGAGATCTCAAGAACTGTGATCCAAATTCAACCATTCTTCTCATAAGATTATTACCTCAGGTATTTCGTTGCAGCAATGGAAAGCTCACATGATTGTATTTTTAGTTTCTATGTTAGCTGCATCAGTCAATTCAGCCCTTCCATCTGGAGACTCACTGTATGACACAGAAATCATCTCATCATTATGTAATCCAGTGCATTCCCTGCCTGTCTGTTGCTTTCAGTTCATTTGCATCATAGCTGAAGAGAACTGAGGTTGGAGAATTCTTTGCTTTGATGACATGATTCACTATCACAGGACTAAAGCTTCAGTGAATTAGACAATCCCTAGATTGTCTATTTTTATGGTCTGTTAAAGATTGGATCTTAAATGTTCCCCAAAGCCCCTAAGGGCCCATGTAGGAAATGCTCGATCCCCACAGAGGTACTGCTGAGTGGTGGTGGCATCTTTGCGACATAGGGCCTGGTGAAAGGGGCTTAAATCACTGGGCATCTGCCCATGGAAAGGATTGTGGGACTCCATCCACTTCTGTCTGTCTTTCTGTCTGTCCGTCTGTCTTTTCTCTGGTTTACAAGGTGAGCAGTTCCAGAATAATGTGTTTCATCACCACAGGACCCAAACAGTGGGGTCAGTCATGGACTGGAACCTCCAAAATTGTGAGCCAAAACAAACCTTTCCTCTTCATAACTTTATTATCTCTGGTATTCTGCTATGGTACTAGAAAGCTGACTCATGAAATGTTTCAACCTAACGATGTAGATAAAACTCAACATGCAGTATTGAGGCAGGATGGTGCTGTGGAAGGAACAAGGGTCATGGACTTCAAAAAGCTGAAGATTGAGTCTTGGTTCCTATTTGTTAGGAGTATGACTTTATGTAGAACACATATTTCTCTAAATCTCAGTGTCCCTGTCTTTAGTATTGAAAAACTAGTAGCTTCTGTTTTGTAAGGTGGTAAAGATGAACAGTTTAGAGGAGAACAGATTTATTTTGGCTCATAGTTTCAGAGGTCTCAGCCCATAGTCAGCTGGCTCCATTACTTTCAACTGTAGGTGAGGCAGAGCTTCATGACAACAAGAGAATGGTAGAGCCATACAGTCCACTTCATGCAGGCAAAGAAACAGAAAGTGAGATAGGAGGGAACCAGGGCAAGACATGCCCTTCAAAAACACCCCTGGTGACCTTTTTCCTCCACCAGGGCACCACTGTCCATAATTGCATCACTAATAATCTAATAGTTGGATGAACCCACTGATGAAGGTGGAGCTCTCCTGACCCAATTACTTCCCAAATGTCCCATCTCTGATCCCTGCTTGCCTTGGGTACCAAGTCTTCAATCCCAAGCCTTTTGGAAGACACTTCATATCAAGCTGTCAGTCACAAAGGTTTCATAACTATGACATAACTGTGTGGTAGGATTCATAACTACCCTGTCAATGCTGGGCAGTTATGCACATCATAAAAAGGTCTGCCTCTGAGTCCAAGGTGGGTCTAGAGATCCAAGCAAAATTTAAAATTTTTCTCGGTGCTCCAGTTGATTTAAAAACTACAATGCATTAATTGGACAGTGGACCTGGTCCCAGGAGTTCACACTGCTATAAAAACACAGCCAAGTGATATGACAAAATTATCAAGGCTGAAATCAAATAGATTTGTTTCTTGTGCTTGCTTGAATCAGGTGTCCTCCCAAAACTCATGTGCTCTGAATGTTTGGTCCCCAGCTGGTGGTTACTTGGGAGGTGAAACCTTCTGGAGGAGGTTGTATTGTTGGGGGTGGGCTTAGGGGGTGTTATATCCAGCTCCCCCTTGCCAGAGACTGGCTCACTCTCTTGCTGCTGTTTTCCACCTGCTGGGGGCAGAGGTGATGTCCAGCCTCTGCTCATGCCATCCTTTCCTCTGCCATCATGGAGCTTCCACTGAAGATTATAAGCCAAATAAAAACCTTCCTCCTATCAGCTGCTTTTGGTCATTGCTTTATCCCAACAATGAGAAAGTAACTGCAGTATTTCTACATCCTGTGATGTCAGAGTTAGAAGTGACAAAATTGTATTTAACTGCATGATCAATCATTGATTGATTCTCCACACATTTAAGCACAAATTTTGGTCATTTTAGATGATTTTGAGAACCTTATTCACTTGTTCACTGACATTTTGGTAAAATTACATTAGGTCACAAGTTCAGCAAACTTTTTGCAAAGGATCAGATAGTATATATGTTGGGCTTTTGTGGGCCAGTGTGGACCTGTGGTAGCCACTTGGTTGTGCCATTATAGAGCAAAAGCAGCCACAGACAGGAATAAATAAATGAACATGTTCCAAGTAGACTCTGTTTATAGCAAACAGGTGCCAGGCTGAAGGTGACCTCTAATGACACAGAGACTTACAATCTGTAGATGTCTGGTGGTGAACCGGAAGATAATGTGGTGTGTG
>PVHP010052353.1:0-11125 GCA_004024765.1 Zapus hudsonius
CTCCTGCTATGTCCTAGATCCCAATCCAGCTTCCATGCTCTGTCAGCTGTGCTCTGTTGACTCTCCTACTGTAAAGCTGACCAAAGAGGGAGAATCTTCAGATGAAGTCTGCCTGAAGCAAGCTGGTTCAGGATTGATGGCATCTACCGAGTCCTGAAGTTCTAACACACCGAACAGAAGTAAGCAGTGGATGTTTCCTACGGTCTGAAGCTAGGAAAAGGAAGGTCCAGTCTTCTTTTCTCTGGGTTGAAGGAACTCTCTAGAGCCCATGCTGCATAGTAAATATTCCAGCAAGGTGCAGTGCACATTAATTCTTCCAAACTACCTTTGGGAGCTTTCCAATCTTAGGTATGATTTTTATTATGGAACACTGGAGTTCCCTCTTCTCAGAATTTGAGACACTGGCTTATCTTGTGTAAGTAGCTAAGCAATGTAGGGATTTTCCCACAAACACTGCCGGCCTTTCGGCTTTGCACATCATCTACTTTGTTCTCACTGTGTGTGTGTGAGCACGCATGTGCTGTGGCAAGGAGCCTGGAGGTCAGAGGGCTACTTTGAATGTCAGTCCTCACCTTCCTCCTTGTTTGGGGCAGGGTTTCTCATTTCACAGCTTGTTGGCCAGGCTACCTGTTCCATGTACTTCTGGGGAATTCTCTTGTCTCAGCCTCTATCTCACTCTGAGCATACTAGATTACAGATGCCAGCTACAAAACCCCACTTTTTAAGGTGTGTTCTGTGAATCTGAACTCAGGTTCTCATACTTGTGCATCAAGTACTTTAACCACTGAATCATCTCCTTAGCCTTTTTCTCTCTTAAAAAAATAGAAGTGTATAACAGTAACTATTGCTTGAGTGGTATGCTTTTTCCTACCTATGCTATAGTTTCCACTCAAGCATGACTTGCTAACAGAAGGGTTGAGGTTATTTTCTCCAGGGTAAATACATATTGGGAATGATAGTAACTTTTCAAAAGTGAAGCAGGAAGGAAAAACAAAATACTATGGTCTATGATAACTCTGGTTTAGGAAGAGGATGGGGGTTTCATTCTAGAGCTCTGGGCAGGTCCCTGCAAGCCTTCATTGGAATGGTCCTGCTGTTCAGAGATGCTAATGACATGTAAATGCATGTTCAGCTACTTCATTAAGCTAGCCTTTCCAGGTTCATTATCATTAATATTTATGGTTGGGATATGTTCCTCCAGAGACTCTGCAAATAGTTTTTATATATTCAGGTAAAATTTACAGCCAGGTGGATTAAAAAGAGCCTCCCCCCCCATTAGCCCAGACTTGTATTTCTCAGAAGGCAAGAAAGCTTCACCAATGGTTTTGGATGAGCATGCATCTTTAGTGTTTGGGTACAGGTTTCTTTGAACTATAGCTAATTAACTATGCTATTTTAACGGAATGGGAAGGTGTGTTCTAGAATGTAGTGAGCCATGGCGCATATCCACTCAAATAATATCCTCCTCTTTCATAATTGGCTCTGGCATATTCTACCTTTTGTTGCCACAGTCTCTGCTCCAACAAAGTATTGCAGCTTTCTGTGGATGCAGAGGTGGAAGAAAGACTTCTGTGAGCCCCTTTCCAGTAGAATGGAGAGGCCATCCTCCCCCAAGGGCCCACATGGAGCCCTGGCACTCATGGTGATAGCATCTGCTCCTGCCAGAGATTTCACACCACTCCATCTCAAATGGGCCTTGAAATTTCTGGCAGACTAGGAGGAAGAAAGTGGCTTTACCACTCAGCCATGCATCTGCTCATGTAGTCTGGGTGGGCTAGGGGAATTGTGGGGAGATGACAGATTTAGGAATTAGACATTATTGTTGGTATATTTGAAACCAATAAGCAAGTCTGTAATTTTTGGAAGGTATGGAGAGGTCTCACATGATCCCCCTAATAAAGTCCTAAGTGTCAACTTCTACAGGTATGACCAGACTAATACAAGCTCACCCATCAGGAGCCTTAAGGATGCCTGCCCCAAACTCAGGGTGAAATACCTGTGAAACAACAGAGTTGGATGGATAACCTCTATGATCCTTTACTGCTCTGAAATTCTGCCTCTTTAAGTGAAATGGACTTCCCCTCAGGAGTGTGTTTCTTTGCTTTCTAGATTCTAATGGAATCTCATTTATGCTGGGACTGTCAAGGGATGGCTATGCACATTGTTATGGTGCCCAGCCTTTGCCGGGATAAAGAGGCAACTGATGAAGAAGCATTCTCCTGTGATGAAGACCTCATCAGCTGAATTATCTGTACTCACGGGCTGCATTTGAGTCCAGTCAGGAGGGGCACATGAGGCACAGGTAGGTGGTAGTGGGGACTCTAGGGAGAACAAATACAAATTCTGTAGTGTCTCAAGGAAGAGATGTAGAGAATAAGGGTTTCTAAAAACAGCTGAACAACTAAAGAGGCAGCTACCAAATAAACTGTGTGGTTCTTTATAGGTTTCTGAATTAAAAACAAGAAAACTGTAAAAGACATTGGGATCATTGAGGAAATCTGAATATGGACGCATATTAGATAATATAATACCAATATTTTTTGTATCTCTATGGTATGTGTGCATATGTGTATGCATATTCATATGTGGGAGTGGGGTGGGGGAGGAGGATGCACATTATGGTTGGGATACATTCCTCCAGAGACTTTTCACAATAGTTCTTAGGTAGCATTTATAGTCAGCTGGATTGCTGTGTGTGTGTAGGGCAGAGGGGAATGTAGGGTGTCTCCCTCTGTTGCTCTCCCCCATATTTATTGAGGCAAGGTCTCTTATTGAACATGGAGCTTACTGATTCGGCTAGTCTTGCTAGCTAATTTGCCCTGGGGATTCTACCTCCTGAGCACTGGGATTACAAGTGCATACCCACCATGCCTTGCATTTTCCTGGGTTCTGGGGATCTAAACCCAGGTCCTCATGCTTACACAACAAACACTTTATTGACTAAACCCTCCTTGAGATTAAATTTCTCATGGATTGAAATTAGTGTTGTGGTTGTGTAAGAAGATGTCCCGATTTGGGAAAAATACCAAATTTTTTGGCTGGGGACCCTGGAGCACTCATTCTCTCTCCCCTTTCTTTCTCTGCTTACAAATAAAAATATTTTAAAAATGTTAACAGTGGGTGATGTGTGAAACATACACAGGTGTTCAGTGTGCTGTTCATTCTCATCTGCAGTAAGTTTGAAGCTTTTCAAACCAGGAAGCATGGGGAGTTGGTTCCAAGTCAGACTCTGCTATGGCATAGGTCCTCTGCCTGACAGTATCTTTCTTCTGGGTGTGTCTGTCCTCCTGTGAGAATGTAGCTCATTTCCTCATTTGTCTCCTCTCTGAAGACAGGCAGAGTTGGCGTCCTGTCTGTAAATGTGCTGACCTGTGTGTGTGATCTCCCTTGTGTTTCCTGGCCACTCCTCCCGACCACTCTGGTGAGAGCCTGAGTGGCAGCAGACAATCTAATGTTTGCTGAGTTCTCACTCTGAACCAGGCACTTTCTGCATCTGTACCAGCTCCGCTGATTCCCACAAACAGACTCTGATCATTACATTTTACAGATGAGGCACGGGGCTCAAGCTGCTTATAGATCACAGAGCCCGAATGTGCAGAATCCAGGACCAGTGACTCTCAAGCCAAGGTTCCTGTCTGCTGTGGGCCTCAGCTTGGGGCTCTGGGGCAGTTATCCTCCACTTCCAGGAGTGTCAAGCTATGCACGTCATGAGAAGATTCCACGGTTTGCTTCAGAATCCTTATCCCTCTGACCTTGGGTATGTTCCATCTTGGTTGGATTTATCCCTTCTATCTGTGATGTTTCAATTCTCACTTTTGAACAAATCTCAAATTATGCAGAGTGAAAAATTCAATCCTTAAAGCTACTTACTGTTTTATTCCTTTGTAGAACTTCCTTGATATGACAAAATTCTATCAGTGGGACACAGATTAGTGGTTGCTGTGGATTGGGGGATGTAGGGCTGTGGTAAAAAAAAGGACAACTGAGGAATCCTAGCAAAGATATTTGTATCTTGACTGAGTCAATATTGGTTTCCTGGTTGTGACATTGTATTAGCATTCTGGAACATGTCATCACAGGAAGAAACTGGGTGAAGGGGACACAAGTTCTCTGTTATTCTTAACACTTTACACGAATCTTCAATGATCTCAAAATTAAGTTTAATTTATAAAAGGATTGTATAAAGCACACATGGCTTTCATGTCTATTCAATATGGATTCAATGTCTATTCAGTATGGATTTGGGGTACATGGAAATCTGTTACATTTATTATATCTTCTTCTGAATGCTTAAAATATGTAGTAAAGATAAAACCCCAGCTTTGAGTGTATACCACAACCTCAGATTGCTATGAAGAAGGCTCACTCACACTCTGATTTTGTGAGGGATGGAGGAACTAAGTTGTACTGCTGGCCCCAGGTGAAAGCCACACTCTGTATCTCACTGCCTTTATTTAACCTGCAGAGCACTTAAGGCTGTGGGCATCCAAAGTTGTGAAAGTCTAAGGCTATGGGTGTCATGACTTTTTCCCTCCTTGTAGATTCCAGGGTGTTCCACTGAGGATCATGTCATGGAAATAGGCAAAACTACACTTTCAGTCTGGGGAAAACTATCACAAGGATCACTGTCTTCTTACTGGAATCCTTCAGTTTTATTATGAAAATAAAGACATAGATGCCAGAATTTGTTTATTATATACCAAAAGTACCAGTCAACAATGCAATCAAAAGGGACAAAGAGAGACATGTAGAGCAGTTTAGATGTAAAATTAGGAAAGAATATTCAAAGACTCAGAGGACATTTTCATGAACCACCAAAAAGCGAAGTGTCTCCAGCTCACTGTTGTGGGGACAGAGTGGCTGTGTAGCAGGTCTACTCACATGGATTCTGGATGACAATCAGGAGATATTCCTTATCTAGGGAGAGACATTGAGAAATTAATACACTCTCATGTCTCATGACACTCCCATGTCATCCATGAACTACCAGCCTGCTTTTCTGTTCCAAACATCACAGGGACTCTATGGAAACCAATGGCTGGCATCAGAATCTCTTGTGGTGTGTTGAAGCACACAGCATGAGTGCAGAGTTTTGGATGTCACTTGTCTGGGCATCCCAGGCAGAGGTAATTTTCTAAAAAGAGCTCTACAAGTGACATTCATGTGAAGTCAGGGTGAGGGCACAGTGGTAGAAAAAAAGCTTCAATTTATGGGCAATTCTGAGCTGATAGATGTGCTGTCTGGTAGATTTTGTACCACAATTTTGTTATTTAAAAACACTAGGAAAGCATTTCCTTCAAGGAAATATCCCATGGGCAAGTCTTCTGGTAGACCAGTTGGCTGGACTATCCCCACAGGAAGGCAACACTCTGCAGGCTTTAGATTTACCTTTATTTTATTCCCAGGATGTGATATTTCTTCTATACTCCAGAGTCTCTGTGCTAAGTTTTCTACATCTTTTTCAATTGCTAATGAAAAGTACAAGTGGATAAAATTCAGCTTGTTCAAAGGTCAAATTATTTGCTAATTTAATAAAATTTTCAAGTTTGGATCTTCAGAATCCATCATCTTCTTTTTGCAATTATAGAGCATTATATTTTATATTATATATTAAAATCTATAATTCCCAATCTCTGAAACAAGGCTTTAAACTAATAAAGTAGAAAGGTGCTTTAAAGCATGAGGCAGAATGCCCAGTTACCTGGAGCTACCATGATCTCATGCTTCTTTGATCTGATCCTGAGGAAGGTTAAGTCATTCTGAGGATCAATATCCCTGACCGTGCTTCTGGCTTTCATTGTCAGCTGGTGGAGAAGACCCGCATACTGAACTGTCGTCGAGTTGTCCAAGGTTGTTCGGATTGGAATGCCTGTTAGGGGATTTCATGTGGGGTTAATTTTTTTTTTTCTGATGACAAAATCACATGTACATTGAAAAACACCAGAAAACACTCGTTGTTGCGAAGAGGAAGAAAAGTCATGGCTGATATTAATCACTGTTACAGATTTTAGCTTATTTTTTGGGGGTGGCCTGGGGCTTGCCAATTAGGTTAGATTGCTTACCATCAAGTTTCAAGGATCCTTCTGCCTCACCTCCCTGCTGTGGGATTACAGTTATATAATTTTAATTCAGGTCCTCATGCTGTGACAGACATAAGCACTTTACCGACTATGGCATCTCTTCAGCTCTCCAGTTCACATTCATTTTTAAAAACTTCATCCCCCAGACATCCATGCACAGTAAATCTGGTGTGAAATGCTTGGTCTGTGACACAGTCTGCATCCCTGAAAGTGGAAGCTCACAGGAGCAGCAAAGCCCATGCTGGAAGGCATGTCAACATGGGCATTCTGAAGTCTCCCTAACTCTGCACACGGCAGCATTTTGCAAACCTTAAATTTTGTGTTAGAAAAATAGGATATTAATGACACTCTGACTTTTCTGTGCAGTCCCTGGTTTGCATTCATTTTTAATTTAAACATTATTAGATTTAGCCTCTTGTCTGCTCTATTGTTCTATTACCTGAGATGAAAACACAATCTGTTAATTTAATTTGAAAAATCTAGCCAGACAAACATGCAAGTTTAAGTCAAGTCAGGTCACCTAGCACCCGGTGTGTATCCTGGGACAGGCACTGTGGCAATATTCTACATATAACAAAGTTGATCAAAGACAACCTTCTCTTTATTTGAGAACTCATACAAAAGAGTAAATTACAAGGATTTCATTTTTAAGTGTGACTTGGTGAATATATCAACTGAATTTGGAATTGATGTCAAATTCCTTAGGTATTTGAATTAAGGCCAGAAAAAAAAAAGTTCAATATGGCTCTTGGTTTTCTTTAAAAAAAATGTAGCTCCAGAAATTATTAGCAAGAACACTTTTAAGAGTTAAGGAATTGTCCACTTAGAATTTAATCATTTTAAAACTGGAAGAGACCATCAACTTTGACTTTGAAACAGACTAATTTCTTTTTAAGATAACCACTCTCTCCAGAATAACAATACAATGATGGCAGCATTTAAAGGGAAGTCTACTCAGTAGATGAGGTGTTATAGAAAACTTAATTTCTGTATTATTATTTGTTGGCTGGTCACTTTACCCCTGGTGTCTTTTACACCTGATGAAAGGTCACCACATGGACCTGTAACAAGTGGGACAGAGAAGTGGCCTTTGGAGAGACTTCATGATGAATGGGTTTGCTTTGCATCTTAAATAGTGAGTGCCACCAAGTTCGCACGGCTTGATGTCAAGACCAGAAATACAGCCAGAATGAATTATTTAAAATGCTGATGCCAAGATTATGAATCAGCTGCTTTGGCTTCTCTAGCCTTTCTATTCAGGATAAAGTCAATAAATAAAACCAGGCAACCTTTCTGCATGACAGCGCACACTATGGTGATACTTGGGAGATTTTCCACACATCTCATACATTTGAAAATAAACAATGAAGAAACATTTCTTGAGCTCTTCTTTGGTATTAGATGAAGCAATAAATAATATGTTAAAAAATTAGGCTGGGCATGGTGGTATATGCCTGTACTCCTAGCACTTGGGGGGCTGAGGCAGAGGATGTATATGAGTTTGAGGCCAGCCCTATCCATCCAGGCATATTCTAAAAGTGATTAAAATCACTTGAATTTTATTGGTCAGGTGATAACTGGAACATATCCCCACTTTCCCTTCAACATTGAAGTGTGTGTGTACCTGGCAGTGTAAGTGATGAGAAAATGCTGGCTTTGTTCTTTGCTTTTTTCACAGTGCGAGTAGTTCACCAATTCAGCATTCTCCAATTCAAGGATGTATGTGTTGCTGTTCATATTTTATCTTTTGGTGTGTGTACATGGTGTGTGTGTCCACATATGTGAGCAGATGCACACACCATGTGTGTATGTGCATGGAGGCCAGAGGAAAACTTCTGGTGTCCTTTATTGAGCTTTCATTTTATTTTCCTGAGGTCATCTCTCACTGAACCTGGAGCTCTGCTTTTCTGGCTGACCAGGAGCTCTAGTGATTCTCCTGTGTCTGCTGCACTTATGCTGGTGTTACAGGTATGCACAGTCATGCCTGGCATTTTACATAGGTGCTGAGGATTGAACTCAGTTCTTCATGCTTGCACAGTAAGCACTTTGACCCATGGAGCCATCTTCCCAGCCCCAGGGTTATTCTAATAGCATCATTATTCTGTACCTTAAACGTTTTTCATTTAATACCTTTGGGAATATTTTTTGATTCAGAATGCATAAAGCTATGCCATTCATATTTATGACTCTATAAGGTGACTGAATGTATTCTTTCAAGTTCGTATGTGTGGGTAGGCTACATTTCTGAATCAGAGCTCCTAGAACAAATGATCTCTGTGTTTTGAAATTTGATATTGTTGAATATATATGGCACTGCTTTAAAATATGACCCTACAACCCCAGAGAGTGATACTCCTGACTTTAGTCAGTCACCTTTAACTGTACATGGGTACTTGGGTAACAGATTTCATTTCAAAAAAAAAAAAAAGACATGGGATAGATGGCTGATCAAATCTAATGTGATGCCAATGGTTGATTTTAAGAAGTGCTAAGAATGTTTAAATGAAATGGAGCCTGCAGAAATCAGTCTTATATATGAACGAATATATAACACACCCACTGACTCTCATGTGAAGGATCCTTGTTGAGATGACTGGATTTATGAATGGGAAGCCAAGCTAACAAGGCCTCTATTTCAAACCTATACCTCTTAGCACTGATGGAATGCTGAGTCTACTTGACTGTCACGAATAGGAAGAAGTTCGTGTCTCAATAACAGTGAAAAGAAAGGATTGATATCCTTTAAGTTTTGATGTCAACTTGACCTTTCAAGTAATATTGGGTGGGTCTCTGAAGATGTTTACAGGAAGGCAGCCTCTAAGTAGGGGGCAGGATGTAAGGAAGCTCAAAGGAGCTAGAAGTAAACATACTTTCCTGTGTGGGCAATGCAGGAAGGAAATTCCAGAGACTCAGAAAGTCATTAAGTCTGGGGAAGGGTTGTAAGACCCCACCCTAAGGCTACTTAAAGGGGAAGAGATTCTGTCCTTTGCCGTCCTGTCTGTTTGCTATTGTATGTGTGGTGTTGGTGATGGGTTTCTCTCTCTGCTTGGACCTGTGAAAGAGGACCAGCCTCTTTCACTTTTATGGGACTTCCCTGGATCTGTAGCTTGAATAAATTGTTTCCTCGCATAAACTGTGCCTGGTTTGAAGATTCATCCCAGTGGTGTGTGCAACAATATCTAACCTGGCATTGATGAGATTTGAAAAAATAAACATAGAATACCTATCTCACCACAAAGACAATCTGAAAATGTTTGAACCATTTTCCTATCATTAGTAGGTCACACCTACTACCAGAGAGCAAGAAGGCACAAACAGTTAACCATTTTCAACACTAAATTCCACAGGACTTCTGAAAGCTGCAGAGCTGTATCATAACAAAATTTCATCTAAAATTGAGTGGGCTGCTGATACTGAGTGTTTCATTTCATTCTGGTCCCACAATTTAAACTATATGCTATTAATAAGCATCCTTGTCTTAAAGTCTGGTTATTAATCATCTGAGCATAAAATGACTGCTTATTTATATTTTGGGAAGCAAAGTTCAATTTGAAATTAAGTAAACAGTGGGTATCCAGAAACCTTGAAAAGTGAGTCTTCCCCTAGTAGGTTAGTGAAAACCTCATGGGTATTACACATAGTATTTTGTTGTTTTCAGATTAGAGAAGTTTTCATCAAGAAACTCAGGAAAACAAAGTAGAAGTAGCTTCATATTCCCTACTTAGGGATAACATGAACATCTCCCACCTTTCCTTCCATATTTACTTTAAGTGAGTTGGTGTACTTGACTGTATATGACTAAAAAGATCCTGGCTATGGGTTCATTCCTTGTACCTAAATTTTCACCTTGTTACACCTTTGGATAAAGAGGTAGAATTATAGATCAAAAGAGTGTAGATATTTTTAGATAATTAATGTGGTTGTGTGCTTCAGATTAAGATATTCCAGTGAGGTACGTTAGATGTGCTGCTCTGGGTGTCGGCCTAGGGAGAATGCATTGGATTGAAGTGTCGTTTTCCCAAATTTAAGTCCATACTAAACCTCAGAAGATGACCTTATTTGGAAATGGGGTCTCTACAGATGTAATGAGTTAAATGGAAGCCATGTTGGATTGAGGTGGGCCCTAATCTAGTAACAGAGTCCTTGTAAATAAACAGAGAGGGGGGCGGAGCAAGATGGTGACCGAGTAACAACGTGGCCAGGACTCTCCGGAAAGGTTTGATCCCCTCAGCTGGTATCCAGGCTTTGGACACAGGCCGAACCCGAGTTCAGATTCTCCCTCCCTCCTGAACCCCTGGGCTAAGCAGACGGGGTTCGCTAGCAGCTCCCTGCTCCCCTGTGGAGCAGAGGGCCGAGCCCTCCCCGCCCCACTAGCTCCCACCATTATCCCCTGGGGCAGATTCCAAGCTCTCCACAGAGGTTTCATTGCAGGACTGAGACCCGGGCACCCGCTCACGGCCTCTCCTCGGCTTCGGCTTGGGGTCCACAGCAGGGTTCCACAGCTGATCTCAGCTCTGCAGGGGAGCACAGAGCTGGCTGGGCCTAGTGGACCCAGGGCTCACGCCTCTGTCCCCTCGCGCGGGTTCAGATCCCTGGCGCCAATTGAGAGGCTTCCCCATGGGAGCGGCCGGTCCTCAGAGGTGGTCTTCCCCACCTTCTGAGAGGGGAGGTTTGGGGCCGCCCAGCCTCTCCTCAGCTTCAGAACCGCTGCGGGTTCCCGGCAGCTCTCGGCTCTGCAGGGGAGCCAGCAGCTGTGCCCTTCCTCTGCACCTTGGGCTCTAACTTTATCCCTTCGTGGCAGATTCCTGGTACTTGGTGCCAACTGAGAGGCTTCCCTGTGGGAGCAGCCGGTCCTCAGAGGCGGTCCCCTCCACCTTCTGAGAGGGGAAGGAGTGTCTCTCCACGGAGGTTTGGGGTCTGTCTGCAATACAGGCCCAAGTTTGGGGCCGCCCAGCCTCTCATCAGCTTCGGGACCACTGACCCCCACTTCTCTATCTGGGCATGGGCAGAAGCCAAAGGAAAAACGCAACTTCCCAAATCAGGGC
>PVHP010052354.1:0-11199 GCA_004024765.1 Zapus hudsonius
AGGCAGCAGAGCAGCCAGTACCCAAACATCAGCCCAGATGCCCGGACGCCCTTCTGCCTCTCCATGTGAGTCAGGAACACTGCAAAACTCTGAACAAGAAAGGCCAGGTGAGCAGGAGGGAAGGCAGTGGAAGGGCAGTGGAGGGGGAGGCTCCCATCTTCCCCACGGAGCAAGCCAGCCAGTTGTTACCATGGTGGTGAGCCACACGGTGGGGTGAATCAGGAATTCTGGAGCTTGAGGCGTTCCCTGGTGGATTTTCCACAGAGGCACAGCCACGATGAAGGTGTGCAGGAGAACAAGGGAGAAGCCAAGTACCTGGGGAAACAGGCTCCCATAAGGCTTTGGGGAGAGAAGGAGGCTCACCCCCTGTGCCAGAGGCCCTGGAATGAGCCCGGGCCACACGTCGCCCATGTGGAGCAAGCAAAGGCCCCAGGGAATCCAGTGTTTCCCCAAACACCCCAGAGCTGAGCAGGGGAGATGACGGGTCTGAAGACAGTGTCACCTGAAATTGACTTGCCAGGTGAAGAAGTTACAGCCCCGTGGATGCCAGTTTAGGCTGGGTGGGTGTGCCGAGCCATTTCTGACTCAGGGCCAGACTGTTACTAACCATGAAGAGGCCCAAGTGCCACTGTCCCAGGACACACTGCCAGGCTGCCCTGCAGAACCGGCCGGACACAGCAGCCCTGAGTGCCTGTGTGCCACTCCCTCTGCTCTTTAGCTAAGAAGCCCCCCTTCTGCATCTTCGTGCCCCAGGGAGTTCTGTCACCACCCACACTGCACTTGAAGAGAGATCTGCAATGTCCACTACTAAGTCCTCGGAGAGGGGTGTGGTTCGGCGGTGGAGCACTTGTATCGCATGCACACATCCCACAAAATAAAACCTCAAAACCCAACTAACCCAGAGAAACTTTCTGTAGGGCCAGTGATTTCCCTGCCCGCTCTCTAGGGTCGAGCTATGCAACTGAGGTGGGTCTTTATGTAGCTCAGGCTGGCCTTCTGCTTCTACCACCCAAGTGCTGGCGATTACAAGTGGGCACCACTGCACCCAGCTTAGTTGGGTGTCTTGTGGCCAGGAAAGCCTCAGGTATGCGCCTTGATAGGCAGAAGGCAGCAGAGCAAAAATTAGCAAATTAATTGGGGCTGGCAGATGGCTCAGCGGTTAAAGGCACTTGTTTGCAAAGCCTGATGGTACTGGTCTGATTCCCAGTACCCACATAGAGCAGATGCACAAAGTGGCACATGCATCTGGAGTTTGTTTGCAGTGGCAGGAGGCCCTGGTGTGCCCTTTCTCTCTCTCTCTCTGCTTGAAAATAAATAATAAAAATATTTTTAAATTAGCAAATTGGCAGGAACTGAATTAATTTAAAGAATGTTTTTATAGATGTTTGAAGGATAAGGAGATGAATGAGTGGAACAGCTCATTCTTGGAAAAATAGCATTTATCTGACACATTAAAATAAACACAGAACAACTGAAAATGTTCAGCTATACTGTCAGTGAGGAAACAAAAAAAATCTTCTAACCAGTGTGTTGCTCAGCAGAATATATGTGTGGCAGGTATGAAGCTTTGGGTTCCACCCCCCCAAATGAAATAGATCATGTAGTGAGCCAGACATTGTGGTGCATGCCTGTCTATATTCCAGCATTTGTGAGGACAGAGCAGGAAGATCAGGAGTTTGAGGCTGGCCTGACGAGACCCAATCTCAAAGGAGCCCCAACAAGCAAGCAAGTGCGCAGGGGCTGGGGAGATGCTCAAACATGACGATATGAGTTTGGACATGGGTTCCCAGCACCATGTAAAGGTCCGGGGTGTAATCTGTAACCCCAGCTTGGCCAGGCAGAGAGCTTGGGGGCTGGAAGATCTAGCCACTTTGGTGAGCTCTAGGTTCAGTGTGAGAAAGATTTAAAAAAAAAATAAAGAAAATGATTTCTAGCCAAAGGGGGGGGGGTAAATCTGGGAGTGGTGGTGCAATTCCAGCACTCAGGAGGCTGAGGTAGGAGGATCCTATGAGGTCAAGGCCAGCCTGGGCTACAGAGTATGTTCTAGGTCAGCCTGGAGGCTAGCGTGAAACTGCCTCAAAAAAAAAAAGTCATCCAAGTGTGACCCTAA
Source organism: Zapus hudsonius (assembly GCA_004024765.1). NCBI lineage: Eukaryota > Metazoa > Chordata > Mammalia > Rodentia > Dipodidae > Zapus > Zapus hudsonius. The sequence continues at coordinate 2,111 of PVHP010052354.1, forward strand.
AATCACCTCGGCACCCCACTCCAAAAGTACACGCAGTAGATGGGGTAATGCCAGGTCACTGTAGCTGACCCATCAGGAATGTGTGTGTGTGTGCATGGATTTGCACAATCATGAAATGTGGGAACTTTGTCCCTCTGGGTTTGCTGCTATCCTGCTCTGTTATTGATCTGTTTAATTAATTTCCCCTCTTGCTCCTGCTGTGTGTGCTCACTGATAGGAGAAGGGTCTCTGCCAGGTTCCAGTCTGTGCCCCCACCCCGTGTCCAGTTCTAGGCTCCCTGTGGCAGAGACTACCATTTTGACTTTGAAGAGGGGGGACATCCGGAGGTAACCCCTGCCATGGCGGTGGATGTAGAGGAGGTAGATGGGGCCGAGGACCCAAAGGTACATGGGAGGCACCCAGACCCCAGCTGTTCTCAGGAAGCACAGGCTGAGCAGGCGGTAGGCAGCAGGCTCCTGCTCTGTCTGGTTCCAGACCTGAATGGAACAACAAGACAGCTTTAGGATGATACACCTCAAGGGTCTCACGCTCACCTGCCTATGGTTTTAGGGAGTGAAATGTATGTCCAAAGGCTCCAAGTCCTCTTAGGTGGGGATACCTTTCACTCTCCACTCCTCTATGACACAGACGCAGTTATCACGCTGATTTAGCTGAAGGAAGCCGAGGCGCAGGGAGGGACAGAAACTTTCCTGAGGCTGTCCAGCTGGGCTTGGAAGCCAGACAGTTGGTCTCACTATGTAACCCAAGCTGGCTTTCAACTTGTCATCCTCCTGCCTCAGTCTCCAATGTTGGGCTTGACTGTTATTGCTTGTAAGAATTCTAGGTTGTAGCTGCTATTGTCCTCACTCGACAGCCCAGTAGACTGAGGTAAGGAGAGAGTAATCAGTTCCTTCCAGCTCACATCTCTGGAGAGATGGCTCAGTAGTTAAAGGCTCTCGCTTGCAAAGCCTGATGGCCTGGATTTGACTCCCCAGTACTCATGCAAACCTAGATGCACAAAGTGGTGTGTACATCTGGAATTTGGTTGCAGTGGCAAGAGACCTTGGTATGCCCACCTCCCCCTCTGCTAGAGACCCTGGTAGCCCACCTCCCCCTCTGCTAATAGAAATTAGGAGAAAAAAAAGAGAAGTTGCACAGGTGATTGTGAGCACCATCCACATGGGACTTCGCCCTCTCGGACCCGCGTCCACCCCCGCAGAGCGGGCAACAGTCTCCCTGAAGGGTCACGTTACGTGGGCACAGTTTCATTGAGTCAGCCCAGTGGCTCTCTGGGGGGCCAGGGGGCCTGGAAAAGTTTGGGGGTGTATCCACTATGTCAGAAAGGCTGGGGAAGGGGAAGGGGTCGCCACCTGGGCACTCACCCCCGGCCCCGCGCAGGGCTCGCCGGGCGCGGCCATGGGGCGCGCTCCTCCGTCGCTCGGGCGGGCGGGCGTCCGTCGGTCTGTCCCGCCGGCGGCTTCCTCATCGGTCACGGGCGGGAAGGGGCGGGCCCGGAGCTCCAGGATGGGCGGCCGGGGGCAAGGTCCGCCGGCCTCCCTTCCAAGGTACCTCCCCACTTCCCCCACGAGGGAGCCGAGGGTCCGCGGGCCGGACGCGGGCCGGAGTCAAGTTCACGGCGAAGGCTCTGCAGACCGGGCTGGCCTCCGCCCCGTCCTCGTCCTCCGCCCGCCCAAGTGCTGGGATGCCCAAGCACACCCTGGGCCGTGTGTGCGTGCGTGTGCGCCCGCGTGTCTGCGTGTGCGCATGTGGGCGTGTCTGCGTGCACGCACGTGTGTGCGTGTGCGTGCATGTGTGCATGAGTGTGTGCGTGCGTGTATGCTCGCGTGTGTGCATGTGTGTGTGCTTGTGCGTGTCTGCGGTGTGTGCGCGCGCGTGTGTGTGCATGTGCGTGTATGCACGTGAGTGTGTGTGTGTGCACGCGTGTCTGCGTGTGCGCATGTGGGCGTGTGTGCGTGTGCGTGCATGTGTGCATGAGTGTGTGCGTGCGTGTATGCTCGCGTGTGTGCATGTGCGTGTATGCACGTGAGTGTGTGTGTGTGTGTGTGTGCACGCGTGCAGGAACTGGAGCCAGCAGGCTTTGCAAGCAAGTGCCTTTACCTGCCTCTGCCATCTCCTCAGCCGCTGGCCCCTGGCCCTGTGGCTTGCAGGAAGCTGTCCTCCCAGGACTTCAACGAGCCCAGGGGTGTTCTGCAGCCCAGGGGCTCAGGTCGCTAATGAGGCCCACGTCTCATCTGTCTACTTGGTTTTGGTGGATTGGTGGAAATTGTGGGGCAGCCAGAGCCCTTTCCCTGCCGGCTCACTGCTCTAGTCCTCTGCTCATTCTCGGTTCAAGAGAACAGCGCTCCAGAGTTCACTTCTACCTTCTGGCTCTCAGAACACACCAAGGCTGTGCAGAGACTTCTAGATAAGCTTACCTCTGTCTGGGCCACAGCCTCCATTCTGTAAAATGGGAAGATTCTAGAGGCCTGCAGGAGTTATCTTATGGCGGTTTTCTTTCTCTTTTTGGAGTGTGTGGAGGCCAGAGTTTGATAACAGGGGATGTCTGCCTTATTTTTTGAGGCAGTCATTCACTGACCCTGGAGCCCATCTGATTCAGCAAGCCCCCGGGGATCCTTCAGTCTTCACCTCTGTGGGTGCTGGGATTACAGGTGTGTGCCGCTGTGCCGAGTCCGGCTTTTACGTGGGTGCTGGGGATCTGAACTCAGGTCCTCATGTTTGCAGAACAAGTAATCTACCAACTGAGCTATCTCCCAGGCAATATCGATTTTCTAAGAAACTAAGCATTGATGTGAAGGAAGATAAAATGCATTTGCCTTCAATTGTGGTTATGAATAACAGGCCCCAATAAATAAACCATGCACACCTTTAATCCCAGCTCTGGGGAGGCAGAGGTAGGAGGATCACCATGAGTTCAAGGCCACCCTGAGACAATACAGTGAGTTCCAGGTCAGCCTGAGCTAGATGAGACCCTACCTCAAAAAATAAAAAAAAAAATAAACCAGGCATTTAAAGAATTTCTGAGTTTCCATTTATTTGAGAGTGAAGGAGAGAGAGAGAGAGAGAGAGAGAGAGAGAGAGAGAGAGAGAGAGAGAGAGAGAGAGAGAGAGAGAGAGAGAGAGAATGAGAATGGGTGCACGGGGGCCTCCCTCCAGCCATTGCAAAGAAACTCCAGAAACATGCTTCACTATGTATCTAGCTTTAAGTGGGCACTAGGGAATTGAACCCGGACCATCAGGCTTTGCAAGCACGGGCCTTTAGCTGTGAGCAATCTCTCCAGCCCAAGAGTCTCATTATTTTTTGAAGAACAGAAAATGAGTCATTGAAATTGCTCTCATCACCTCTTTATAGTTACCGCAAAGGTTTTGACCTCCAAATGAAGATGTTGGCCTTTGTCTTAAATTCCTTGTAGCTTAAATGCCTGTGGTTCCTAGTTGTATATAGTTTACCTTTTAGCATAATGGCAAACTATAGACAGAAATCCCTTTGTCATTTAGAAACAAACATAAGAAACTATCAAAGTAAAGCACTTGATTTTTCTTTTTTCAGGAGTCAACCAAAGAATTACAAATATCAGGTCACAAGAGCATTTTTATTTTATTAATTTATTTATTTTGGCTTGTGGAGGTAGGGTTCCACTCCAGCCCAGGCTGACTTGGAATTCACCCTGTGGTCTCAAGCTGGCCTCAGACTCATGGCGATCCTCCTACCTCTGCCTTGGGAGTATTGGACTTAAAGGCTTGTGCCACCACGCCTGGCACTTAGAAGAGCAATTTTTTGTGCATTTTGATGCAGGGCTTGCATAAGTCTACATTATCCTAGCATCTAGTCTTTGAACAAAATATAACAACACACTAATAAGTGAACAATGTTTAGGCAAGCACATTTAATCTGAGAAAACAAACTAAAAGTGCAGTAAGTGGCATGCATCTCAGCCTCATGGAAGAAAAAACTCAAATTATGTTTCTTTATAAATGTTAGTGTTGGGATTAAAATAAAATTTAAGTGCATATTATACCAACTTTAACATGTTTTATTTAAGAGCCCCATCCCTCCCTTAGGAATTAATGGTTTCTGGGGGAGGGGAGACATTTTCTTCAGTGTTTATCCACTGGGAAATAACCCCCACTCCTGCTCATGCAGGCAATCCTGAACTCAGTGGGACACACACTCACACACACACACACACACACACACACACACACACACACACGCACACGAGAAAAAGACATCAAAGTAGAAGAGGGACCGGTTGGGAAGAAGGAGTTCAGAGGAAGGAGGATGAGGAAGGGGACAAGAGAAGGCAATGGGAGGCGATTATGCTCAGAATAACATTCTATACATGAATAAAATTGTCAATAAAATCAAATGCTAACTATGCAGCAAATAAAAAGAACACATTATCACAGAAAAATGTGCTAAATGACAAATTTCTTTTCTTTTTGTTGAGACAGGGTCTTAGTACATAACTCTGGCTGGTCCCCATGTAGACCAGACTGATCTCAAAGCCATGGGGATTCTTCTGCCTCAGCCTCTGGGGCACTATGTGTAGCTTTTAAAAAAATATATCTTTTTGTGTTGGGCATGGAGCCTAGGGAACTTGCTAGACAAGCACAGAGCTGTATTCCCTGTCTTTTTATATTTCCATTTATTTGTTATCTGTTTTTCGAGGTAGGGTCTCACTCTTGCCCAGGCCGACCTGGAATTCCCTGTATAGTGAGGGTGGCCTCGAACTCCCGGCACTCCTCCTACCTCTGCCTCTTATTTTTTCCCTTTTATTTTGAGAGAGTCCCGTCAAGTTTCCCAGTTGGTCTAGAACCCGCTCTTTAGTTCGGGCAAGCCTTGAACGACAAGTTCAAGGCTGAAAAGATTTTTAAGGTAAATGGAGATTAATTTTGAATTACGGGTTAGGGGCATGACCAAACATAGCTCTAAAGGGTGGTCAAAAGGTGTGGGGGTCGTCGAGGGTCTCCATTCGGGAGTCTCTCGTGCTTTCTGGCTGGGGGACACCCGATCTGAAGCCCCCCCCCCCCCCCCCCCCCCCCCCCCCGCCCCAGCCTGGAAGCGGCGCTGCACCTGCCCGAGGGCGCGCCGAGTCCTCCAGGCCGCTAGGCGGCGAAGCGGGCGCGATTTACTTTCCGAGCATGCGCCGTAGCTGGGGCGCGCCTGCGCGGAGCCGAGCCGGGGCGGGGCCGTGAGGCCGGCGAGGAGGAAGCGGCTGCGGGCCGGCGGGGCGGCCGGCATGCGGGCGGGCCGGGGCGGGGGCGCGGCGCCGGCGCTGCTGCTGCTGCTGCTGGGCGCGGGCGCGGCGCGCGCCTCCGACGACATCGTGGTGGGCTGCGGGGGCTTCGTCAAGTCGGCCGTGGAGATCAACTACTCGCTGATCGAGGTGAGCCGCCGGGCCGCGTGGGGCGCCCCAGGAGAGGGGCCCGAAGGCGGGTCCGGAGGAGAAGGGACCTGCGCGGGGCACGTGGGGAGACCGGGTGCGGGCGTCCGACCCCAGGGCCGCTGCCGGCGCCGGTCTGCGAGGGAGAAGGGTGAGCGTCTGCCTTCACCCCTGCCCTCCGGCCTGGCCCGGCTCCAAGTCCGCTTGTGAACCCGTGAGGTGGGCCCCAAGCCCTCTGCTGACCCGTAATTAAAAACTGTTTATTTGCCAGCGGAGAGAGAGGAGAGAGGGGCACCCCAGGGCCTCCAGCCGCTGCCAACGAGCTCCAGACACATGCTCCGCTTTGTGCATCTGGCTTTGCATGGGGATTTGATCCTGGGTCGTTAGGCTCTGCAGGCAGGCGCCTTAACCACTGAGCAATCTCTCCAGCCCACTTTAGTAATTTTTAAGTTTGTTTTTGGTTTTATTTTGAGACAGGGTCTCATGTAACCCAGGTTGGATTGGAACTCACTATGTAGCCTAGGAGATCTTTGAACCCCTGCTCCTCCTCCCTCCGCCTCCCAAGTGCTCTCTCTACCCAGTTTTAGTCCTAATGGCTGTAGGAGCCACAGGGGTCATACTGCTGGGTCCAGTGCCTCATCGTGGGCTTGTAGGCATGGGCATCTCAAAACTAACTGGAGAAGGTTTTGTACGTTGGAGCTTCGGGGAGCTCTAGGAGGAAGGAAAAGGCAGTCAGGGGCACCCTCCCCACCCGGGACTGACAGTGACCTTGAGAGCCAAGAGCAAGCTCTGGCCCATCATGAGGTGGAGTTGTCCGAATGGCTGGAGACACTCATTCTTTTGTAATTTCTGATTACAAAATCAGATATTTCATATATGTAATCTTGACGTAGGTTGATGTTACCCTCCTGTGTTCTGATCTGTGTTCTATGAAAGACATGTAAATATTTAGGTTATTTCATAGCTTTCTTTCTTTTTTTGTTTTTTGTAAGACAGGCCTAGCCTGTCCTCCAACTGCTGATCCTGCCTCAGTCTTGCAAGCGATGAGATTACAGGAATGTGCCGCCATGCCTGCTTCTCACAGTTTCTTGGTGGTGTTTTTTTGTGCTCCAGTTCAACTACCTTCACTCTCTCCAGCCTTTTCTCCTGCTTACTGAGCCTCAGTGTGTATTGAAAGCCTTGTCCCAGGTAGTGATCTATCAGTACAGTGAGCGGATCCAGGGGCCTTGGCATTCTGTCCTGTACAGTGGCCTGTACTGCTAAAAACAAGTCATGTTGGTTGCTAGTGCACTTTTTTTTTCCCAGGTAGGGTCTCACTCTAGCCCAGGCTGAGCTGGAACTCAGTCTGTAGTCTCTAGGTGGCCTTGAACTCATGGTGATCCTACCTCTGCCTCCGAGTGCTGGGGTTAAAGGCATGTGTCGTCATGCCCAGCTTTAGTTCAGTTTTTTTATTTGAGTGTTTGTGTGTGTGTATAAGTGTGTGCAGGTATATATGCACATGTGTGTGGAGTCCAGAGGACAGGCACTGTCTACCTTTTGTGAGACAGGATCTTTCACTGGCCTGGAGCTTGCCAATTAGGCTAACCTAGCTGACCAGCAAGCCCCAGAGATCCTCCTGTCTCTGCCTCCCCACACTGGGATGAAAGGTGCACACCACCACATCTGGCATTAAATATTTTTGTTTCTTGCAAGGGGAGGGAGGGAGGGAGGGAGAGAGAAGAGAAGAGAAGAGAATGAATAAATGTGCCACTTTGTGCAACTGGCTTTATGTGGGTACTGGGGATTTGAACCCAGGCTTCCAGGTTTTGCAAGCAAGTGTCTAACCACGGGGCCATCTCCCAGCCACACATCTGGCGTTTTAACTGTGGGTTGTGGGAGTTGGACTCAGGTCCTCATGCAAGGCAAGTGCTTCAAGCCATCTGATCCTGCAGTCAGGCGATTTTGCGTTAAAACCTGCAGGTGAGCTTGGCGTGGCCCAGTGCTCTGAACCCCATGAGGGAGAGCGGTGAGTGTGCTTCCTCGCCCTCTAGGCAGGCAGATTTTCTGTGTATGGAATGAATTTCTTTATGTCTGGAACAGAGTCATTTTAAAATTTATTGAGTATCGAGAGTAAATAGGATACTGTCCAGGCTCTGGTAGTGTGGCCTGTGGTCACTGCTCACGAGAGCTACAGACTGTCCATGCCCTAGTGGTGTGGCCTGTGCTCTCTGCTCACGGGACCTACATTCCCTGTATTACTTTACATACTTTTCCAAGCCTGCAGCTGTGGGTTTGTTGCTTGCATTTCTTAGGTGATAAGGTTTGGCTGTCATTTCTGTATTTTGGGCCATAGATCATTTAGATTTTATTGGTCAGGCTCTTAAGTGTCATCAGATCCAGTGTCCTTTTACAGGTGGAGAAACTAAGGCTTCAGTAGGATTCAGGTTTGTCCTCAGTGATGTGTGTCACATGTATCGACCTGCTCAGCCACCAGGAAGTGGGGATTCTTGCCTTACCCACCAACAGGCTGTCTCTGCCCAGTTTGTGGAAGACCCAGACAGGGCTTTGAATCTTGAAGGGACAGTTTGTGTCAGCAGCAGCGGTCTAGAACCAAGTGTAGAGAGGCGTGAGGAGCACACATACGGCAATATGCTCCTCTAAGACATGGGGTCATTTGGGGCTGACAGTGCAGGCGTCCAGCCCCCATTCCAGACACCGCTAGTGGAGAGAGTGAGGTGAGGCTCAGGAGCCTGCCCTTTTTCTTTGTCCCCCACCCCCTTTGTTGTGATCCTGGGAGGGAACTCAAGGCCTTGTCCACACTGGTAGATACTTTACCACTGAGCTACATTCCCTCACAAAATCTGCATTTTTTAATTGCATGCTAGGCAAGCACTCTACCCTCAGCTTTGCTCCCAGTTCTTGGGAACCTGGATTTTAATAAGCAGAGTTTGAATATTTTAGACCTAGAATCCTACAGGAACAAAATAAAGATGGCCACTAAAATAAACTCAAAATCTCAGGACTTTGGGGGTAGGCTTGGGTGATTTTAATCCAAAAACAAAGTCATACTATTTTACGGTTGTGCTGTCTTCCTTCCTCTAGTTCAGCTCATATGCACTGGAGTAGAGTAGCTGTCCAGGTCTGTGGGGCAGGTGCTCAGCTCAGGCATCCCATGTATACTCTCTAGGCTATATCATGACTGTGATTTTCTTTCCTTCCCTTCCAGATAAAGTTGTACACCAAACATGGGACTTTGAAATATCAGACAGACTGTGCCCCTAACAATGGTTACTTTATGATCCCCTTGTATGATAAGGTAAGAACAGCGGGGACTTCAGTCTCCACCACTTGACTTTTATGATGGGGAGTAGTTAGTGGGCTCACAGGCTTCACTCATTGGGAATGTGACCTCCCCCACAAGTACGTGCTCGTCTGTGAATGATCAGTGGAATATGGCAGGCTCCAAAGGAACTGGACTCTAGGGATTCTATGCAGTACAGTACAGTGTCTCCTACGCAGCTCGGGCTGAGCGACCTAGAGAACCCATAGTGCTGTGCAGTCTGAGTTCATGGAGTCTGGTTTTCTTTCTTTTTTTTTTTTTAATATTTTATTTATTCATTTTCAAGTAGAGAGTTACAGACACACACACACACACACACACACACACACACACAGAGAGAGAGAGAGAGAGAGAGAGAGAGAGAGAGAGAGAGAGAGAGAGAGAGA
>PVHP010052355.1:0-11118 GCA_004024765.1 Zapus hudsonius
TCCTTAAAACACACACACACACACACACACACACACACACACACACACACACACACACACACACACCATACCCCCCTCACACTTCTGTGTAGTATATACAGTTAGTCATGGATGTTCCCTATGTTCTAGAAAAAAACTGAGATCTAAGACAGATCTGGGGTGGTATTGAGAGGGTCAGGAAGGAACAGGACTCTCTCACAATCTTAGATCATACCTAAAAGTAGACAAATATTAACACCACATATAAATGTCAGGGAGTAATGACAGTAAACCATTGATTTTTGTTGAAGAAGTGAGTGCTGGCTTTCATTAGACAGGAAATATTTCCTAAGGAAGTAGAGTTTCAAGACAATCTTTGACGTAAAAGCACAGGTGCTATGATGATTAGTCTTGTCCACCTGACTGGATGAGAAGCTCTGAGGACCTATGGGCATGTCTGTGATGGCACTTCCAGAGAGAATTAACCAACAGGGGGTGGGCATAGGAGATCTTCCCTCCATGTGGGAAGCATCCTACAGGCTGGGGACCAACTATTCATTTCACACATGGTGTTCATTTCCCATTTGGCTGAGGATTCTTGTGCATACTGTTCACTTAGTCAAGAAACTAGAAACCAGCAGGGGGCAAGTGATTCTAATACAGGCCCCAGCTCCATAACTAGACACTAACCAGTGTGAACTATCAAAGGACCCTATGAGGCAGGTAAAATTCTCATTCTTACTTTGTAAATAGGGACACAGTAGGAATTTGGAGAGGATGGGGCACTTGAACTCTGTTTTTTTTTACTACAGGATTCTGCAGTAGAATCGCCATGGCACAATGGTTCTTTATGGACTAGAAGTCTGGGGATGGAGATACATGAGCAGGAAGAGGGCTCTGCTCTCCTGATGCATCTGGTGGTGTGAGAACTAGTAGAAGATGAAGAGAATTAGGTTCTGACACAGGCTACCGAAGGACTTGTCTTAGACTTACCAGTCTTGTCACCACCACATTTTGGTCTATCTAGAATCCTAGAGCAATCCAAGCATACACTTCAAGCCCTCACTCCCTCTTATGTTATTTATCTACACTTATTTTTCCTTGGTTCAATGTACTCAGAATCATTTATTTTTTATCACATTGTACTTTAAATTTTTATAAGCTTTTGGGGGTGAAATTGAAAAAAAAACAGGCTCATGGGAGTTGTGTGTTAGCTGTGGACAAGAAGCTGGTCTTGAGCAAGTTGTGACATGACTCAGCGGTGGGAAGAACAAAAGTCAGGGCTTCACTGGGGCTTTGCCTTGGGATATATAAATGAAGGGGCACATGGGATGAGTGAGGTAGTGGGAGAGACGGAGTGAAAGAGATATAGATATATAGATAGATATAGATATAGATATAGATATAGATATAGATATAGATATAGATATAGATATAGATATAGATAGATATGGATATGGAGATAGATGGATAGATAGGTAGATAGACGATAGATAGATTGACAGATATAGATAGGTAGATGATAGATAGATAGATGATAGAGTGATGATAGATAATTATTGACAAAAGATGATAGATAGGTAGGTAGATATATAGTTAGATAGATAGATAGATAGATAGATAGATAGATAGATAGATAGATAGATAGATGATAGATATTTTTTTGTTTGTTTTTTGAGGTAGGGTCTCACTCTAGTCCAGGCTGACCTGGAATTCACTATGTAGTCTCAAGGTGGCCTTGAACTCACGGCAATCCTCCTACCTCTGCCTCCCGAGTGCTGGGATAAAAGGCATGAGCCACCACGCCTGGAGATAGATGATAGATAGATAGATAGACTGATTCAACTAAAAAAACCAGCAAGGTTTAGATAAGGGATGGGAGCGCACATCCTACATTACAATATAAAAAACCTGCTTCCACAGGCTCTTTTTCATTTGGGAAGTGGCTGAAGAAGTATTACATCCATACAAATAGGGAAGCTGGACTGAGGTGATATTTTTCAGAAAACACGAGTAAATTTAGGAATGTCAGGGTTGGAAGTTATCTTAAAATTTAAGATTTCCAATTTTCTACTCAATGAGAAGTATCTTCTTTGGCAACTCTGCAAAATAGTTATTTTGGATATTAGATATGCACTTGAAAACAACATGTATTTCTGTGGTTGGTGTTCTGTATATACCAGTTAGGTCAAGGTGGCTTCTTGTGTTGTTCATATCTTTTATATTTTCAGCTTATAAAAAAATCCCTGTGTGTGTGTGTGTGTGTGTGTGTGTGTGTGTGTGTGTGTGAGCAGAGGTATATGCCATGACAAGGTGTTGGTCCTAGCCTTCCACCTCCTTTGACATAGGGTCTCTTGTTCGCTGCTGCCTCTGGGCTAGCTGCCTGTGAGCTTCTGGAACTCACATCTCTACCTCCCATCTCACCACAGGAGTGCTGGCATCACAGACATGTGCAGTTGCATCCAGCTTAATGTGGTTTCTGGGGATCCAAACTCGAGTCCTTATGCTAACAGGGCAAACACTTTACCCACTGGGTGATCTCCTGAGCCTCTTATTTTCTTTAAAAAATCATATATGTGTATACGCGTGCGTGTGCACTGGTGTGTATGCATACGCAGGTATGTAAGTCATATGACACCCTCAGGTGTTGTGCCTCAGATACTTGCCACCTTTTGTGAGATAGGATTTCTCATTGGTTTGGACACCCCACTCAGGCTGGTCAGTAAGCCCCAGAGATGCTCTTATCTCCACTCCCCAGTGCTGGGTTGCAAGTGCCTGTCACCACACCCAGCACGGGTTCTGGGAATTGAATTTGGAGCCTCACCCTATCTCCCTAGCCCCTGTATTTTCTTATTTGTTCTATCAGCTATAATAGAGATGAGTTGAAAGCTCAACTAGGATTGTGTGCTTGTCTATTTCTCCTCAGTCTCCCATTTTGGTTTGATACATCGAAACTATGTTATTCAACACTCACACATTTAGAATTGTCATGATTCCTTGTAGAACTGATTTTCAAATCATGATATGTTGCTTTTTTCCAGATCCTGTTATTATTTTTAAAACATACAGTAATGGTACAACATAGGTTTAATTATAAATTTTCATTTGTACATAGAATGTACTTTGATCACACTCGCTTCCCATTGCCCTCATTTATCTTCACCACACCTTCTTATCTTCTTCTTTTCCCTCATCAGTCCCCCTTCTACTTTCCTGATATTTCCCCCTTATATATGGCATATGACAGAACACGTGACACACGTCTTTTGAAATCTCACTTTTTCCCTTAACATGATGATCTCCAGTTCTGTTCATTTTCCTAAAAATGGTATGATTTTGTTCTTCATTATGGCAGAATGATTTATTTTATTTATAATATTATAATATTTATTTATTTATTTATATTTATTTATATTTATTTAAATATTTATTTATTTTATTTATATTATAATATTATAATATTATATTATTATATAATATTATATTATATTATTCTATTTTATTTATAATATTATAATATAATAAATATTACTTATTTTATTTATTTATTTGCTGATGGTCACCTAACATGATTCCATGATAGTAAATAGTGCTATAATAAATGTGGGTATGCAAGTGCCTTTTGATGTGTTGACTTAGAAATATAACCAGACTATATTCTAGTCCTATTTTTAGGTTTTTTCGGAACATCCATACTGATTTCCATTGTGACTAGTATAGTTTACATTCCTATCAAATGAGATGTTATTTTTTTTCTAGCAATATCTATTTTTCTGACACGGGCAATAGCGAACTTTTGGTTAAATATGCCTACAAATGGGAGCACCTACTTCCTCCAGGAAGCCACCTCTGCCATGATATTAGCAATTAAGATACCATTGGGGAGATCAATGTGAGGCCATCTTCCTTGTGGCTTCAGCCTATTGGCACTTCTCTGACTTAGTGAATCTGAAAGTTGGAACAAGGCTTTGGCCAAGGACCAGTGACACGATCTTTAAAATTCTCATCTTTTTCATCAATAAAAGGACATTTCTCCCCGATGCCTCTGCTGTGATGGACTCTAGCAGCAGATGGATCCAGCTCTACTGGGTCAGTGCACTGAGTTCAGTGTCTACCCTCACAGGGGTTCCATTGGCCCTGTTTTTCCCTTTACCTGTCACTTGGTGGTAGCCATTGCTAAATGCTGGTTTATTTTCTTGTTCATTGGTTGGCTTTCAGCCTCTCACATTGCAAGCATTACTATTTTCTGCTCTAAATTTCAACAGCTTTAATAGTTTTCATATCCCTGGTTGGCTCTGGCTGTGTGAGACATCGTGTTACCAATGACTCCTATGATCTCTGAAATAGACAAATTGTGTGCACAGTATTGTCTTCTGAATCATCATATTCACTGTAAATCCAGTGGAAAATGACATTTTACATGCTTAGAGAATCCAGGCAATTTACTAATAACCACATAAAAAATCTTTGAGAATTGCTTTTAATTTATCTGTTAGCCTAGAGAAGAATATAAGGTCAGAGTTTATAACTCCCAGAAGTTTCTCCTCTTTCAAAGTCATGACAATGAGGACAGTTTCTCTCCCTCTCTGAGTCTCTCTGTTACTCTCTCCTCATGTTGTATCTCACAGGCTGGCCACAATCTCACTGTGTAGACAAGACTGACCTTGAACTTCTGATCTTCCTGTTTCATAGTTGCACGGCAAGCACTTTACCAACTGAGTCATCTTCCCAGCCTCAGCACATATTATCAAAATGTATAATGTTATGAATACCGGTAATTATTAAAAACAAAACTAAAAAATACTGGAAAGATCTCTTACAAATGGCTAGAACCATTCTAGGAAGCAGGATTTAGCATTAATTCTATTTTTTATAGCCACAGGACTAAAATAATTTCATTTGTGAGCTAGTTTGTGAGTATGGATGGATGTATAAGTGCCAGGGTCTCTTGCCACAGAAAATGCGTGCACCACTTTTTTTGGCCTGGCTTTATGTGGGTTGCTGGGGATTGAACTTGTACATTCAGGCTTTGCAAGCAAGCACCTTTAACCTGACCAATCACCACAGCCTCAAATTTTTAACTGTTAATGACCCAAGTGAGGGGGAAAAAAAAGTCAGCTCTATTGTTGTGATATCCTCTGGTCTATTCCATTCTGTTCAGTCACATTAGAACAGAGTAAATTCCCATTCGGCTGCTAGTCATTAAATTGGCATTTTATTACAAGATTGTGGTGGCTATGCTTTAGAAAACTGATTAGAAGGATAGGCTACTAGAAAGTTTAGTTTGCTAGACAAGTCAGAAACATTCCATAGGAGAACTGGGAACTGTGCAAAAGCTTACATTCAGCACCTTCCAGGGCCTATTTTCTTGGTTTCCAATAGCCCTGTTTTATCTATACCTCTCACCCCTACCTACTTCAGCTGATTTATGTCAGATGTTGAAATTATTTCTGAGTGCTTTCCTCCCTGCCCCAGCATACTGAAGTAGCCTGCCTCCTGCCTCCTTGTACTTGCTCTATAGCGTTTGCTTGAGCTCCTGTTAGTGGGTTGCACTTACCTGCAGCTCTTGAATCTTCTCGGGTGGATAGGTGCCTTCATGGATTTGAGTTCTTATAACCACTCACCTTTGACTTTAATGGTCAGATGTTTGTAGTCCCAGGCACCTCCGCATATGACCACACAAAGGTATTGGCCCGCATCTTTCATTTGGACCTGGGGGATGTGGAATGAAACCTTCCCCAGGGGCAGCTGATCCTCCAGCAGAGTGGCTTTCTCACTGGGTAAGGATGCTTCATTTTCCACCTTTTGCAAAATGGCTTTTATGACTTGAAGTTCTATACATTCTCCACGGTCAAAATCACACTGTAGTGTCACATTACTTCCATAGTCTACTGTGTATAGTTCCTTAGGAACTGTCACCGTGAATAAAGCTGGAAAGGAAAGACATTTTGCTGTTGTCTGCCTTTATGGCATACTTCAGTTCTTCCAGCATGGGAGCTGAACCCCATCCCTCCCTCATCTTCCAGGAGGCCCCTGCCATTTTTAGACCATTCTACTAGGCTCCTCTCTCCCCCTCCTTCCATCTCATCCAGATCACACTGGGTTCATAGCCCACTGACTGCCCTTAGCAGTTCTCTCCTCAGAACACTCCTACCTCCACTGTTGATCCCTTTTCTGATGCCCCTGGGCTCCTCAGTAGCAGCTTCTGATGGACAGTGCTGCTTGCCTTCCACAGCATCTCTCACCGGCCCCCAAGAGCCTGTCATCCTTGCAGAGCATCCCTCTTGTGAGAACACCTTCCCTCCTTAGGACTCTCCAACCTTTGAGACCTGAGTCCATTTTACTTACTGCCATGACAGCCTAATATCTGGACCAATTTTCTTTAATACATATGAATCAATTTATACTTTCCTCTTATTCTTTCCCCTTTCTCTCACATCATCTCACTATATCCTGAATCTGGGCTCCTCTTGCATCCTCAGATTATAGGTGTGCACCACTGAGTCTCATAGGCTATAGTATTTTAATTAACTAGGACAGTTGTCCATTCTATGACCAGATTCCAGATATGAGTAACTTTGGTTTTCCTGTTGGTTGAATGATTCATGTTATAATTCTGTTGTAGATTTTTTTAGACAAGTTCTTGCTATGTAGCCCAGGTTGGTCTTGATTTCAAGAGTCTCCTGTTACACCTTCCCAAGTGTGGAGATGACAGGTGAATGGTGTCACATCTAGCTTGAAATTCTTTTCTAATTCAACTTTTTCCTTCCATCATCCTGCAAACCTCAGAAGTGAATAACATCATTTGCTTTGATAGACTTTTAATAACTAGCACATACTAAATCCAAGTTAAGGAAAGAAAAAGAAAGAGAGAAGTAATATGAGCCTGACCATATTTGCTTCTCACCAAACTTTTTTTTTTTTGCAAGTATCATAGTCAGCCACACAGCTGGGATGAATCTCCAAACCAGGAACAATTTATGGGAGGAAAGGATTTACTGAACCTACAGATTCAGGGGAAGTTCCATAATGGCAAAAAAGGCTGGCCCCCTTTCACAGATCCAAACCCATCACCAGCACCACACACACAAGCAAAACAGGCAGGGGAAAGAGAGAGATTTTCTTTTCCTTTATATAGCCTTAGGAAGGGGTCTTGGAACCCTATCCCAGACTTGTTGGCTTCTTGAGTTTCTGGAATTTCCTTCTAGCTTCCCTGAGTTTCCTTACATCCTGCCCCCTTACTGAGAGGGCTGCCTTCCTGTGAACATCCTCAGAGACCCACCCAAGATTACAAAAAAAGTCAAGTTGACAACAAAACTTAACCGTCACAGCAAGAGACCACATAAATTGACAATTCTCAGTTGCCATACAACACACTGGATAATGATAGGCGTGAGTGTTAGCAAAAAGGACTGGAAAGTTTATGCCCTGCCTCCACTTCCTGTCTTAACCACCACTAGGACATTAATGTGTCTTTCTATAGAGATTTATGCACAGTGCATATATGCCCAACATCATTTGTGAAGGCTGGGGCCAGGGGCAGGGCTAGAAGGTGAGTGTTCCGAAGGAAAACAATGATAATCACACTGGTGCTTGTCCTGCCAGGTTGAGAGAGCCATGGGATACTAGTGCAAAGGGATGCCATGGTTCAGGATTTCCTGTACCATTCCATTTGTGGGAGCCACTGCACAAGTGTGATAATTAGCTCTCATGTGTTGGGACCATAGTCTCCATAATGGGGCCCTCTTAGTGGCAGATACCTTTATGATAGGAACTGTGATGATTAATCTTGTCGATTTAATGGAACTTAGAATTGCCTAGGAAAGAGCTCTGGCCACATCTGTAAGGGGGTTTACAGAAAGGTTTAATTGTGGTAGGAAGACCAACCTTAGTTTGGGTGGCATGATCTCATGAGCTGAGAAAGCAAGCTGAGAAGTAGCATTCATCTTTCTCTGCTTGCTGACTGTAGGTGCAATGTAACCACCTGCCTCACACCCCTGCCACTATGCCTTCCCTGCCACAGTGGACTGTATTCATTCTTACTGGAGCCAAAATAAATCCTTCCTTCATTAGGTTGCTTTTCTCAGAATTTTTTTCACAGCAATGAGAAAATTAGCCAATACAAGAACCATCTCAAAATACTTCACTCTCATGGCGAAAGGACATCTGGTACCAAATCTACTAGACCCTGGGAGAATCTAATTGTTTCTTTATCCATCAGGAACGTATCAGCTGTCTTCTATGCGCCTGGTTTCAGAAGTTGCTACTGCTTTTACTTTTCTCATAGCATGTCCCCCCCCCCCTTTTTTTAAATTGTTATCACAGATATCACAACAGGAAACAGGGAGGAAGATGCGGGTATGCCAGAGAGGTCATTGGTTATGTCTTAGTAGCAAAGAGAACTGAATAGATTTGGGTGTAGACTATACTAGATGTATTTTACAACTTTATTCATCACACTATG
The DNA here is from genome assembly GCA_004024765.1 of Zapus hudsonius. Taxonomy (NCBI): domain Eukaryota; kingdom Metazoa; phylum Chordata; class Mammalia; order Rodentia; family Dipodidae; genus Zapus; species Zapus hudsonius. The sequence goes on from PVHP010052355.1 coordinate 8,444, forward strand.
TTTTCTTTTCATGAGAGAGAGAAAAAACTTTTAACTTCCTCTGGAACTCCCCGTATCATACAGCAGAACTTCTTTCATCATTGCCACGGCCTTTTATAAACAGATGGCTTCTTCTCTTTGCTTCTAGAGCTTTTCCCCTCTGCCTTCTGTAGAAAACGTGATAAAGATTGTAGGCATTAAGTGTGCTTGCTACCTTCCAGACAGGTAATTTTAAAAAAATATATTTTATTTATTTACTTATTTGAGAAAGAGAGAAAGAGGCAGACAGAGAAAATGGGCACACCAGGGCCACCAGGCACTGCAAACAAATTCCAGACACATGAGCCACCTTGTGTATCTGGCTTTACATGAGTACTGAGGAATTGAACTTGAGTCCTTCTGCGTTGCAGGCAAACACCTTAGCCATCTCTACAGTGCAACTTTTTTTTTTTTTGGCTCATTATCACAAGAAGAAAGAGCAATCAGACAACATGAATCATACATCTGAATAACTTAGCATAACTGAAGATTGTTATTTAGTCTAATTTTGCCCCAATTATAGCTCTTAAAACATGCAAAGCTTTGGACTTGATGATCCCATTGAAAATGAGGGGTTTAGGAAATGCCATAGACTTTTGAAATCCTAAAATATTCTACTTTTTGAAAATTACAGAGGCAATGAAAACACTTCTGTCAACAATTCTGTGAAGAGGGAGGTTTTCCTCAAGCCCGGCTGCTCATTATAATCAAAGCTGAGGGCCTCAGCCTGTCTCTCACCAGAATCTCCTGGACACGCCCTTAGTCCACTCAGTGACATTTTAACAAAATACCCACGGCTGTGCACTTTATCAAGAGGCTCGTCCTTCTAGTGGCTGGGGGATCCAAGAAGCATCGTGCCAGCATACAGATGAGGGTCCTCTGGCTGGATCACATCATGCAGAAACAGAAGGACTGGCCATATGCAGAAGACAAGTGCCCAGGGTGGTTCAGGGTGCGCTTTCATTCTAACAACCCACTCTCCAGAGATCTAATTACCTTCTAGTAGGTTCCACCTCTTAAATGGTCAACCACCACACTGGGGACCATATCATTTCCAAATCCTAGCAGACACTTTGAAAAATACTAATGCCCAGGCCCCAGTGTAGCTCCTTTAAATTAAATTCTACTGGGAGTGAAGCAGGGATCAATGTTTTAAGAATAGTTTTCCTGGAAGCTTCTAGTGCACACTCAGTATCAAGTAGCAACAGCTAGGCATATCAAACATCTGCTCCTGCAAACTCCTTTTAACATCTCACCATTCAAAGTGTTGTTCTCAGCTTCTCCTGAGAGCCAGTTAGAAGTGCAAAATCTCAGGCTTGTCCCAGAACTAGAGAATCAGACTCTACATTTTAACAAGGTTGGGGTACACCACATGACTCACACACACAGTAACACCAGTGAGGCAGAGGTATGACACTGGTCTGCATTTTCACTTTTTTTGGGAAAAAAGTAATAATTAAATACTTACAATGAAACAGACACAAAACTAACCCTTATATACTCATCTTATTTGATCTTTCCAACAACCCTGCAAGGTTTATTTTGTTTATTTGTCTGTTTGTGTTTGTTCTTTTTCAAGGCAGAGTCTCACTTTAGCCCAGGATAGCATGGAATTCATTCTCTAACCCCACACTGGTCCTGAACTCACAGTAATCCTCTTACCTTCGCCTCCTGAGTTTTGGGATTAAAGGTGTGTGCCACCATGCCCGGCCCCAAAAAGGTATTTTTATTTTTTCGATAAGGAAATTAAGGCTTTAAAAAGTGACATAGTTTGACCAAGGTCAAAGAGTGGTGTCCATAGAATTGGAATTCACAATCATGGAATGCACATTCACCTCTGTTACAGGAAGACTACATTTTCACTGGTGTGTGTATACAACATCTATGAGTGGAACAGACATAGCTTTTAGCTTTATGTTTTACATTTCATATGCTACTTGGAAACTAAATTAAGCTTCAGTCTGGCATTGAACTTTTGAAGTCATTAAAAAAGAAAACTGGAAATTTTCCATGACTATGAAATTAAGCTGACAACACAGATTTCCTCATTTATTTGGGGCAGTTAACTAAGCCAAAGGGTGAAGGATACCTAACTTGGCTAATGCTAGAATATTTTTGAAAATTCTAGAGTCAACTTTGCATTTTCTTTGCAACCTGGCTTTGATGAGAACCTCTTGTTGCATCTCCAGGAAACACAAAACAAATTATTTGCATTATCTCCCAAGATAGTTTCCTCTTTAATCTAATTTAATACTTTTTTTCCATTTAACAACAGACTTCCTGTATATCAACTTGAAAGGTGAGAGAGGGCTCAAGAGATGGCTTAGCGGGTAAGGCGTTTGCCTGCAATACAGAGGACCAGAGTTCAATTCCCCAGTGCCCATATAAATCCAGATGCACAAGAGGGCACATGTGTCTGGAGTTCATTTTCAGTGGCTGGAGGCCCTGGTGTGCCCATTCTCTCTCTCTCTCTCTCTCTCTCTCTCTCTCTCTCTCTCTCTCTCTCTCAAATAAATAAATAAATAAAAATCTTTAAAAAATAAAAAAAGAAAAAAAAGAAAGGTGAGAGCTAGCAGGCCGTTTTAGCAGCCACATTCTTGCCTGCTTTATGCACCTGACTTGTGCTCTGAGCTCTATGCGTGGGCATTGTCTAGAGA
>PVHP010052356.1:0-11146 GCA_004024765.1 Zapus hudsonius
CTGGACCCTAGGATCCACCCTGGGTGACAATCTCCTCCAGCCAGGTTACAAGCTTTAATAAAACTCCTGACGCTACTGGAGGGGACAGCCACTCAAACTGTCACAGAACAACACAGCCATTAGGTACCCCGAGAAGCGCAGGGCAGAAAGAAAGTCTGGCGGGGGGAATATATGTAATCACCTAGATGGCTCTTGGAATCTCCTCTTGTCTTCTAGAAGTTTCAGACAGTCTCAATAGACCTAGTAAAATCCAAGCAATCAGGAGTTCTTAGTGCCGCTAGTTCAACGTGAATGATTGGGGACAGTCTCAAATGTCTCAACCATGCAAGTGGTTCCCTTGTAACAATGTGTTTCTTTATTTTATTTTATTTTATTTTCCCACCTCTTCAGTTTCCTGGACTTCATTCCAGGTCATCGCTCACCCCTTCTGGTCTTTTCTCTTTCTTGTCTCTTTCTACCTCATCAGCCCAGGACTCATTCATTTTATTTCCTTCCACTTACATTACAGTGAAAAGCCCAAGGCCATTCACACAAAGGTAGCTTGATCCATGCTAATTTCAGTCAGGAGAATCCAACTGTGCTTCCTTCACAGACTCTCCCAAACCATAACGAAATATGGACCCTCAGAGGTTAAGGCACTTGCCTGCAAAGCCTAAGACCAGGGTTCGATTCCCCAGTAGCCATGTAAAGCCAGATGCACAAAGTGGCGCATGCATCTGGACTTCGTTTGCAACAGCTGGAGACCCTGCTGTGTCCCTTCTCCATCCTCTTTCTGTCTCTCTCTCTCACATAAATAAAATATTTTTCAAAATATGGAGCCGACTATTTGTAATTATCCCAGCCCTTGCGTCATTTCCCTTATGAATGAGGATCTTGAGACATGAAGAATTTAAGCAAATTGTCCAACGTCACTCAGTCATGTTTAGAGGAAGGATGTGAACTTAGGCAGTTAGGCTTTGGACTTCTGACTCTGTAACTTTTCTTTAATCCTGAAGACTCTCTCTCATGCCCTACAGGAACCCAGGAACGCTTTACAGGGAGGGAGTGGCGTGATCAGATTGAATGCTTGAAAAATATCTCAATGTTCACTGGGGATAGCTCTTGGGTTTCCTGGGCAATTGTTTCTCCTGGAGCTGATCCTAATAACGCTTTGTGGTTCAGTTATGGGCTCTTGAGACAAGTGTTAGAAAAAAACAAAACATTCTTGCTCATAATGATAACAAACCTTTTATTGTTTTATTGTTACTGTGGTAGTGTATGTAGAATTCACATGGTTATGGCTTTTAAAAAAGCTCCATAATAATCCCAAGGGAGTTACAATTAGGGCTCCATTTTCATATGGAGATATTGAGGTTTCAGGATGGTTAAAAATATATGGGGGCTGGAGAGATGGCTCAGCAGTTAAGGCACTTGCCTGCAGAGCCTAATGATCTGGGTTCGATTTCAAAGCACCCACATAAAGCCAGATGCACAAAGTGGCACGTGCATTTGTTAGCAGCAGCTGGAGGCCCTGGTGGGTCCATTCTGTCCGTTCTCTTTCTCTCTTTCACTCTCTCTGTTTGCAAATACAGAATATTAAAATATCCCACGTCCGGGATTTTACCACCAGTGTAGAGAATGGAGGTCAGAAAACCATTTTGGCTAATTCTCAGGATGACATTTCACTGTTGTATAGCTTGGTGTAGATGGTCACTCCTAACCCTTCTTAGTGGCTTTTGACATTTCATGTAATGTCTCTACATTTCTGTTATCTGAAAATGGGATTGTACCTCTCTCATAGCCAGGGGATGAGTGACCATAAGTAACAACCACACAAAAAAAGGATGTTACATATTTGCAAAATTTAAAACTTAACTAATGAATTTTGACTTACTGACCAGTCTAAGAACTTGCAATCCTCCTGCCTCAGCCTCCTGAGTGCTCGGATCACTAATGTATTCTTTCTCCTCCCCTCTTCCTCCTCCTTTCTTCTTTTTAATATTTTATTTATTTATTTGCAATCAGAGAGAGAATGGGTGCACCAGGGCCTCCAGCCACTGCAAACTAACTCCAGATGCATGCATCCTGTATGAGTCAGGGTTCTCTAGAGGAAACAGAGTTGACAGAATGGATTGTAGCAAAAGGGAATTTATCGGGGTAGCTTACGACAGTCCAACAATAGCAGTCTGCAGGCCCACAGGTGAAGAAACCAGTAGCTGTTCAGTCCACGTGGCTGGAGGCCTCAGCAGTCCCAATCCAGCCCAGAAGGCCTGATGGCTCCCTTGGGAGCGGTTGCTCTTCAAGTCCACGATGTGAGGCCGAGGAAACTGGGTTCTGATGTCCAGGAAGGATAGGAGAGCAGGATGCGAGTCACGAACAAGCACCAGCAGCCAGGGGAGGAAGGAAGAGGGTTTCCTTCCCCTCAAGCTTCCTTATATTTAGTCCCTGTGATGGCCCTGTGATGGATGTTTTGATACCAATTTAACCTTTCAAGTAATCTTAGGTGGGTCTCTGAGGATGTTTACAGGAAGGCAGCCTCTCATTAGGGGGCAGGATGTAAGGAAGCTCAAAGGAGCTAGAAATAAACATCCTTTCCTGTGTGGGCAGTTCAGGAAGGAAATTCCAGAGACTCAGGAGGCCATTAAGTCTGGGATAGAATTGCAAAATCCCACCCTAGGGCTATATAAAGGGGAAGAAATTCTCTTCTTGGCCCCTCCGGCCTGTTCCCTCTTCTGTGTGTGTGGTGTTGGTGATGGGTTTTTCTCTCTGCTTGGACCTGTGAAAGAGGACCAGCCTCATTCACTTTTATGGGACTTCCCCTGGATCTGTAGCTTGAATAAATCCTTTCCTCCCATAAACTGTGCCTGGTTTGAAGATTCATCCCAGGGCCATGTGGCTGACTGCAACAGTCCCCTTCTGGAAGGCCCACCCACTGGGGGAAGGGCTCACTCTGGAGAAGGGACCTCCTCCTTTTGTCAATCCTTTCTGCAGGCAAACTCAGAAACCTGCCCAAGATTACTGTAGATTATTAAACAGGTCAAATTGACAATAAATTTAACCATCACACACCCCTTTGTGCATCTGGCTTTATGTGGATACTGGTGAATCAAATTCAAGTTGTTAGGTTTTACAGGCTAGTACCTTAACTGCTGAGCCATCTCACCATCCCCTTCTTTTTGGTTTTTCGAGGGAGGGTCTCGCTCTAGCCCAGGCTGACCTGGAACTCACTATGGAGTCTCAGGGTGACTTTGAACTCAGGGCAATCCTCCTACCTCTGCCTCCAGAGTGCTGGGATTAAAGGCAGGGGCCACCATGCCCGGCTGTATTCTTTCTTTTTAAGTGTGTGCTTGAATCTCCTTTCAGATGCACTGTGTGTGCAAAAATGTTATTTTATTCCAAATATATGAAATTTCATTTCACGTGTCATCTAAAAGTCCCTCCTCTGAGTGTATCCCCAAGTAAATCTTGGAATATAACTGTGCTTTGCAGATTGTAAGTTTTAAATCATTATACATAGATATTTTTCATGTACATGAACTCAGTCTTGACAGAATTGTACTAACAGCTTGACCATCAATCTTTCTCATTTCAATCTAGATTAAGAGTTCATGGGGGCTGGAGAGATGGCTCAGCGGTTAAGGCACTTGCCTCCAGTGCCTAAGGCCCCGGGTTCAATTCCCCAGGACCCACATAAGCCAGACCCACAAGGTGGTAGACCTGGTGTGCTCTCTCTCTCTCTCTCTCTCTCTCTCTCTCTCTCTCTCTCTCTCTCTCTCTCTGCTTGAAAATGAATAAATAAAATATTAAAAAAAGAGTTCATGTACGTGAAAAATCTCTGTCTCTGAGTCATGCTATTTTGATAGCTATAGACATAATTAAATGTCATCGTATAAGAAAACCATTTTCACGTGACAAGTGTGAACTATTAGTTTGCTACTGTTATATTCATGATTATAATCACGATAATAGTATTCCTGTTCTTAGTAATATTAGCCTTGCTACTGATCAGATTGTCACATTAATGACCAAACTGTTTTATTTTGTTTTAATTATTTATTTGCAAGGAGAAGGAGAGAGAGACAGAATGGGTGCACCAGGGCCTTCAGCCACTGCAACTGAACTCCAGATGCATGCACCACCTTGTGCATCTGGCTTTACGTGGGCACTGGGGAATCAAACCTGGGTCGTTAGGCTTTGCAGGCCACTGACCCATCTCTGCAGCCCATGACCCGACTTTTTCAAAAACCAAGAGACTGAGATTCCAAAGAGTTATATAAACTGCTTGCCATCAAGAAAGTAGACACCTTGCATAACTAGGTTAATAACTCATGAAGAGGATCCTGACTCCTGCTTCCTATGTGCGAAACAATGAATTTTAATAACGCAACTCTTAATCGCTGCCTGCTTAATGACATACTCAACAATGGAGTTAATTGCAAAACAAGCTCCACGTGTTTGCACATAGCTGTTCATGGAAGTGGGAAGGCTTCCACCTTACCTTTCAGCGTGCAATTCCCATTGTTAGAAAGGTTGACTCGTTCATTCACGCTGAACAGGATCTCCGAAGCCTATTTCACACACTGAGCCAGGCTCTGCAAACAAGAAATCATCAGCTCACTGTCCTCCGGGATCTGTTTCTCACTTTTCACTCCTCAGCCCCCAGAGCTGATGACAGCTGACCCACTTACGAATTCATTTGCTCATTCATTCAGGACCCATGAAGCCTCACTGCGTGCATGGCATGGGGGAAAAATCTGAACAAAATGAGCACGGTTCCTTCCTCTCATGGACCTGAAATTTTCTGGCAGAACAGATAGATTTCAAACGAATAAATAGGGACTGGAAAGATTGCTCAGTGGTTAAGGCACTTGCCTGCAAAGCCTAACAACCCAGGTTTGATTCTCCAGTGCCCACGTAAAGCCAGATGCACAAAGTGGCACATGCATCTGAAGTTCCTTTACAGCAGCTGGAGGTCCTGCTGTCCCATTCTATTCTCAATCTCTCTCTCTCTCTCTTTCTCTCTCTCTCCCTCTGCTTGCCAACAAATAGATGAAAACATTTAAAAACAAATTAAGTAAAACCCAAACACTATGAAAGAAGGAAATCAGAGACCGATCTTAATGTGGGGGTCAACTTTTGGAGAACTTGGCTAGTTAAGACCTCTGGGAAGGTGGCATTGTCTCTGGGATGTGGGGGTGGAGGAGGAACCAGCCATGTAAAGCAAATAAAGTCATTCCGTGCAAAACATAAATATCTCGAGACAGGAGGCAGCTGGGAGATTCGCTTAGCAGAAATGAGACATATGGTCGGATTTGGTTTTTAAGAACCTGCCCTGGATTTGGTTTCTAAGAACCTACCCTGGAAAGGGTTGGAAAGAAGTAAGAGTCAAAACTTAGAAACCAGGGGCACAGTGAAAAGTGGCTTTGGGGGCTGGGGAGATGGTGCAGCGGTTAAGGCACTTGCCTGCAAAGCCTAAGGAACAGGGTTCAATTCCCCAGGACCCGTGTAAAGTCAAATGGCCAAAGTGACGCATGCATCTGGAGTCTGTTTGCAGTGGCTGGAGGCCCTGGCGCACCCATTCTTTCTCTCTCTAATTGCAAATAAATAAATGATATTTTTTAAAATTGCAGTTTGACAAACTGGATGATGGTTGCTTCGTTGATTGACATGAGAAGTTCTGAGGGTTGGGAAGCAGGTGTTGGGGGGGGGGGGAGAAAATGGGAGATGAATACCAAGGAAGAAATATCTTAAAAGCACCCCTTACAGTCATGGTTTAGAAATTCCATCTTATCTATATGAAAGCCGGGAGAGAAGGTCTCTGAACGAATATTCCCACCTTGTTCAACAAGTAAGGCACTTGGTACATCACATCAAAGAAGTTTCCAGCACTCTGGGATGACATCATCCCAGAATGTTTCAGTGGATACAGTGTCCATTCCAAATGATGCCTGCTGAGCATCATTTGGCTGAAATCTCCTGTGTTCTTCCCCAGGAAGGAATAGGACACACTCCTTGAACAGTCCAGGTTGTGGAAGATACAAAAGGATAAAAACATCTAACTCGTTGTTATATTTTCATTTAGTTACAAAGAGAGAGTGGGGGGAAGAATGGGCACACCAGGGCCTCCAGCCTCTGCAAACAAATTCCAGATGCATGTACCACTTTGAGCATCTGGCTTTTCACGGGTACTGGGAATCGAACCCAGGTCATTAGGCTTTGCAGGCAAGCGCCTTAACTGATGAGCCATCTCTCCAACCATTCTTTAAATTAGTTTTTCAGACTCCGTCCACAAGCAAACCAACAGAAATATGGCGCCTTGAAAATCTACTAATGAAAGCTGATAGGGTGAAGAAAATTATTCTATTCTAGTTACGACTAAATGCTGTAGGCTTTTGCACATCAGTTAGTGATAAGGTTGGACGAGACATTCTGGGAATTCTCTTTTAGGTCTAATCTACTGTTTCAAAATATGTATTTTCACTTTAAAGCAGTCCAAGAATATGCATCAACTATGAGTGGATGACCTTGGTAAGGAGTAAAATGACTCACCCCTACGTTTCCTGGGTTTAGCTTTTTTATTTGAGTTTGTAACAATGGATGGAATCCTTGGTCTTTACAAAGAACAGAACTGTCATTCATTTCTGTACTATTTTTGAATTTTTTGGACAAAATCCAGGTTGAATATGGTTTTCACTATTATATAAAATACCTTTTAATTTTTTTAGAAATCCATGTGTTGAATATCTTCTTGAGCTCCAACAAAGGTTTATCTCTACAGATGGTGTGTCAATTTCATATCTAGTGTAAGTGGGAGGTATACTGGGGAAGCCATGGATGGGAAAAGGGAGAGAAAGTGAGTCAGGGTACCCACCCCAACACACCTCTACCGCCAGTGAGAATAAAGGATGTCATCAGGTGACAAATGGTACCTATCAATATATCTTGGTGTCTAGAAATGGCTTCACGTAGGAAGCCCAGACAAATGTCGTGATTTATTCCGCTAATGAGAAATCAGAATGATGATATAACAATAACTTCCCAGGATCCTGATACGGGGTCACCCTCAGTTCTCATTGGCCTAGAGTGAGCACAGGGATGTTCTTGAAGGTGGTTCTTTTCACCATGGGTCAATGGAATGAAACTGTAATAGTGATATAATCGCTTCCATTTTCTTCTTTTAAAAAATATTTTATTGGGCTGGAGAGATGGCTCAGCGGTTAAGGTACTTGCCTCCAGTGCCTAAGGCCCTGGGTTCAATTCCCCAGGTCCCACATAAGCCAGACCCACAAGGTGGTGGCCCTGGTGCTCTCTCTCTCTCTCTCTCTCTGCTTGAAAATGAATAAATATTTTAAAAAATATTTTATTGATTTGGAGAGAGGAGAATGGGTGTGCCAGGGCCTCCAGCCACTGCAAAAGAACTCCAGATGCATGAGCCACTTTGTGCCTCTGGCAGGCTTTGCAAGTAAGTACCTTTAACTGCGGGGTCATCTCTCCAATTCCTAATAATCATATTTTATTTATATTTATTTTGCAGTTGGCACTAACTTGCTCATAACAAGTCTGCAATACTGACTGACATCCTCCTCTCTGACGAGTAGCTGAGTGATGTCCTCCCTGGCAGGCCTGGGTTTTTATAGTCAAATCAATTGAAAAGAATATTTCTCTAAGAGGCGGTTGTGTTTGATCTTGGGATAGTTTATGCCATTTGTGTTATAGTAATTATTATAATAAAAATCTAATTAAATATTCCGTAAACTTTGAAATATTAATGCAAAAAGGAATGGAATTGTTTCTATGAAAACGAAGTTGTGTGCTCGGGAATGGTTCAATAAAGTGAAGTTGCTAAAAATAAAGACGAGCAATGAGCCATGAGTGGAGCAAGTGGATATGCTTGAGGGACAATGGGTGAGTTACAAGGATTTCACCTTCTGATTGCTTTGTCATGTCTTTAAATTCTCCCTTCACTTGAAAGAAACCAGAAATTGGGGCTGGAGAGATGGCTCAGCGGTTAAGGCACTTGCCTCCAGTGCCTAAGGCCCCAGGTTCAATTCCCCAGTACCCACATGGGCCAGACCCACAAGGTGGTGGCCCTGGTAAGCTCTCTCTCTTTCTCTCTCTCTCTCTCTCTCTCTCTCTCTCTCTGCGTGTCTGCTTGAAAATGAATAAATAAAATATTAAAAAATAAAAGAAACCAGAAATTGGCATTGTGGCAGTACCACAACAAATGAGTTTGACCACAGAAAGATTTTTAAAAATATTTTTATTTATTTATTTGCAAGCAGGGAGAGAGAGAGAGAGAGAGAGAGAGAGAGAGAGAGAGAGAGAGAGAGAGAGAGAGAGAGAGAGAATGGGTGCACCAAGTCCTCCAGCCACTGCAAATGAACTCCAGATGCATGCGCCACTTTGTGCATCTGGCTTTATGTGGGTACTGGGGAATCAAACCTGGTCATTAGGCTTTGCAGGCAAGCGTCTTAACCACTGAGCCATCTGTCCAGCTCCACAAAAAGATGTTGACCCAAATTCAAATATTGTCAAACACATATTTGTTTATTTAAGGTAAATTTAATCAATAAGATATCTTTTAACTTACAATTTTATTTTTTAAATGACTTTTTAATTTTTATTTTCAAGCAAAGAGAGACATAGGGAAGAGAGAGAGAGAGAGAGAGAGAGAGAGAGAGAGAGAATATGGTTGTGTCAGGGCCTCCAGCTGCTGAAAACGAACTCCAGATGCATGCACCACTTTGTGCATCTGGCTTTATGTGGTTATTGGGGAATGGGACCTGGATTATTAGGCTTTGCAGGTAAGCACCTTAATCCCTGATCCATCTCTCCACCCCTAAACGACTTTTTCAATTAACTCACTAATAATTAGTTTGGATAAGAACATATCTACTGTAAAAAAATCAATTTGAGAAGAGAATAAATTTTAAAACCACATGAATCCAATACCATTCTTTCCATTTGGCTGAGTTGCCTTGGAAATCAGACAATAAAATGGACATGGAAATCACACATCCACATCCCTTGGGATTTCCCGAGAGCAGAGCTGTGTTTCTATTAGGTCAGAATTCAGGTACCAACATGGAGTCCGACCCGCAAAGCTGCAATGTTTCATGAAGGAAATTCCAGAACCGGTGTGACTAGCATCCAGAGAACTGTCAACATCAACACCAGACCCAACAGGGGTAGAGATAAAGCCTGCCTTGTAACCCACCCCCTCTGTGTCTCTGTTTTGCTGGGGGGACATCCCTTCCCCCATCCTGAGATGTGACCACCTAGGCCCTTCACCTGGGAGCCTACATAACCTGCTCCTCGACTCACAGCCTCATTTCCTCTTTATAATCCCCAAACCTGCCCAATCCAGGTGGTTTTCTCTGCCCTCTTGAGAGAGACTGGCAGCTCGTGTTTTCTCTGAATAACGCTTTCCCTTCCTTCAGATTGGTCTCAAACCTTACAGTATCTATGACTAATTACAGCAGTCACACTGAGTTTGGATTCCCACCACACTGACTCAGAGCTCTCGTTTCTGACCTCTTTGGATATTATTTCCAGCAGCTGGCTAGGGTCATAATACTTAAAAACATCCCTACCATGGCATTAGCCAGATACAAGACTATACCTTATCCCGCTGACCATGTGATATCGCTTGGGCAAATCATTCAAGCTTTTGGAAGTTTTTGCTTTTCCCCAGTCACAAAAATGATGAGAACATTTCATCTCTCATAGCCCTGTGCAGACAAGCAAGCATGGTAAACTCTTTATGAGTGTGATGGTTAGGTTTTGTTGTCAACTTGACCTGTTTAGCAATCCTGGATGGGTCTCTGATGTTGTTCACAGGAAGGCAGCCTCTCAGTAGAGGGCAGGATAGAAAGAAGCCCAAAGGAGCTAGAAGGAAACATCTTTTCCTGTGTGGGCAGGACAGGAAGGAAATTCCAGAGACTCAGGAAGCCAACAAGTCTGGGAAAGGGTTGCAAGACCCCCACCTGAGGCTAGATAAAGGGAAGTAATCTCTCCCTTCCCCCTGTTTGCTGTTCTTTGTGTGTGATGGCCTTTCTCTCTCTCTGTGTCTCTGATGGGACCAGCCTCCTACAGCATCATGGAACTTCCCCTGGATCTGTAGCTTCAATTAATCCTTTCCTCCCATAACTGTGCTGGTTTGGAGGTTCATGCCAGCGGTTTGTGGCTGACTAGGACAGCTCGTAGTTCACATACTCTTTAAACACTCAAGAAAAACTCCTTTCTATGACTGCCAAATGTCAATGTTAGCATTTGGAGGCCTTGAACCGATAGAGATGGAAATAACACAAATTACTGATTTCTCCCCCCTCTGTCATTGTGTTATCAATGTTTGCCTTTGCTTAATCTATGCACATAAATATCCCACTAAAGAAATGCCAGAGAGGCCAGTCCTGGTGGGTTCATACCTGCAGTCACAACACTCAGGAGGCAGGCACGGGTGGATCTCTGAGTTTGAGGTCAGCCAGGTTTACATGGCGACTTTCAGGCCAGCCCAGGGTATAGAGTGAGACTATCTGAAAAACAAAAACATAAGGGCTGGGGACATGACTCAGCAGTGAAGGGCACTTTCTGGAAAAGATTGCCCACCCAGGGTTCGATTCCCCAGTGCCCGTGTAAAGCCAGAGGCTCAAAGTGGCGCACGCACCTGGCGTTTGCAGAAGCAGGAAGCAATGATGGGCCCATCTTCTCTCTCTTCTCACAAATAAATAAATAAAAATAAAAACAAAAACTGAGATGTGCCTCAGCTACTGGCCTTTTGGAATAGTACAATGTTGAAAATTCCTTTAGTACTTTATTTATTTATTTGAGTGAGAGGGAGCAGAGAGAGAAAAAGAGAGTGAGCAAGAGAGAGAATGGGTGTGCCAGGGCCTCCGGCCACTGCAAATGAATTCCAGATGCATGTGCCACCTGTGCATCTGGCTTTATGTGGGCACTGGAGAATCAAACTCAGGTCCTTAGGCTTCGCGGGCAAGTTCCTTAACCACTGGACCATCTCTCCAGCCCACAGTACTTAAAATTCTTAACTCTTTGGAATGACAGAAATATATCTTTTGGCAACTGTTACTCTGGGTTGACTCTGCTAAGGGTTCAGAGGCCCAGTTTCTCAGTTCAGAAAAGGAGAGGAGAGGGGATGAGAGGGGAGGGG
>PVHP010052357.1:0-11098 GCA_004024765.1 Zapus hudsonius
GGGGGGGGGGATTGGGGAATTCGGGATAACAACTCATGGTTTGCCCACTAAATAATGTAACTCATTATGGACAATAAATTTATATTTTTTTTAAAAAAAAGAAAGAGTGGGAGGTTAGCCTTGGGCTGATGTTGTGGAGGTAAGAAGAGGAATATAGAGCAAAGAATTAGATTAATCCTAGCAGCAAACCAATTAATCTCAGCCCATTGGGTAATGTGACCTCCCACCCAACAGCTCTTTGTAATCATTTCTCCACTGCTTAAAACTGTGTCTTCTTTGCCGACAGAGGTGTTTAAACATTTCAAAATGTTTTTATTTGAGAGACTATATGGGCGCGCCAGGGCCTCCAGCCACTGCAGACGAACTCCAGACGCATGCGCCACCTTGTGCATCTGACTTTACGTGGGCACTCGGGAACTGAACTCATGTCCTTCTGCTCGGCTGGCAAGTGCTGAGGCAAACACTGAGCCACCTCTCCAGCCTCTGATTTTTCTTAAAGCATCTGAATTTGATGCCATTGAAGATGCTAGAAGTTGCCAGGCTGTCCTCCAGATAGTTGTCCCTTGCACTAGCTTATATATCACTCATCACAATTAGCATTCAGAATATGCAGTGTCCTCTTTATTTTACTCAGGCTGGCCTTGAACTCACGGCAATCCTGCCTCTGCCTCTTGAGTGCTGGGACTAAAGGCGTGCGTGGCAAAATATATATATATATATATATGTGTGTGTGTGTGTATGTGTATATATATATATATTTTTTTTTTGGTTTATCGAGGTAGGGTCTTGCTCTAGCCCAGGCTGACCTGGAATTCACTCTGTAGTCTCAGGCTGGCCTCGAACTCATGGTGATCCTCCTACCTCTGCCTCCCAAGTGCTGGGATTAAAGGCGTGTGCCACCACGCCCGGCTAAAGTGTGATATATATATATTAATTTATTCATTTTCAAGCAGGAGAGAGAGAATGCACCAGGGCCACCACCTTGTGGGTCTGGCCCATGTGGGTCCTGGGGAACTGAACCTGGGCACTTAGGCACTGGAGGCAAGTGCCTTAACCGCTGAACCATCTCTCCAGCCCTAAAATGTATATTTTTAAATGGAGAATTTATTGTGAAGCTGTGGCTTACGCTTACCTGTGTCTGAATTAAGCTGAACCTCTGAGCCTCAGCTATTTCTAGACGGGCATCACGGTTTACTAAGGTTAATGTCTGGGGGATCATTAACCTTGCAGACAGTAATCTAATCCAGAGTCATCACAAGTGTGTATGATGCCAGGAGTCTGGACTTTTGCCAAGAGGCCCTGTTCAAATGAACACTTGTTGGCAAGGGGTGGGGAGGTGGGTGTGGACGAGGGACGGAGATTCCAGAAATGGCTATGTAGATTCAATGACATCTCCCTTTCTTCTCGGAGGGTATGTTCCAGCGTTGCAGAGAGGCGCTAAATAAAGACTGGAGATTATTCTGTCGAAGTCACAATGGAGGCACCGGATCTCCCAGTCTCTGATGCTCCCAATCACCGTCCACTGGGCATCTTTAAGGTCACCTGGCTGACCTGGGGCTAAGATGGGGGCACCGGGCCATGCAGGCCACCATCGTTGGCCCAGGGCCCCAAGAGATCGTGAATGAAGGCGCCTTGGAGGAGGTCACCCAAGGGTCCCCGAAGGACAAGCGTGCAACCTCAGCTCCGTCTCCGCAGATCCCCACCGAGTCACGCTGGCCACGTGGATCGGAGTTGGGGGTCCAGGACCCCTGCGCTGGCGGCGCTCGCCCCCCGCCTCCTCCTCGGTTTGCAGACAGCCACCGGCTTGGCCGGGTCTCACGGGCGCGGGAGGCTGGCGTCTGGCGGAGCGGGCGACGCGCGGGGGTGACGGGGGAAGAAGCGCAGGTGAGACGCACAAGCACATCCCGGAGACCCCGACCTCCGTCCTCCATTCACCAGGTTCCCGCCCGAAATGCCGCTCCATCCCGGAACCGGGTCCAGGCCCGACGCTTCCGCCCGAGATCCGTTCTCGTCCGCTTTCCGCGGGGGGTCGCGACCGGGGGTCCGGCCGCCGAGGGCCGCGACACGCCGGCGGCCGGCGTGGGTCTCCGCGGCCGCGCGGCCGGGGGGGGGGCGAGGGGCGGGGCGAAGGGCGCGCGTCCCACAAGGCAGCGCGCGGGCGTCCGCGGCGGCGGCGGCGGCGCTCTAGCCGGGCATGTCTGCGTCTCGACTGCTCTGGGAGGAGGAAGAGAAGGAGGAAGAGGAGGAAGAGGAGGAGGAGGAGGCGGAGGAGGGGGAGCAGCCAGGCGCAGGGGTGGGAAGCTGTCGCCGGAGCCGCCGCGGCCCAAGTTCTCCCTCCCCCCCGCTTCCCCTCCTCGGTCGGCCGGCGGGAAGGTCGGAGCCGCCGGCGCAGTCGGCCGTCCGCTCGTCGGTCCGTCCGTCAGTCCGTCCGCCTGCGGTGAGCGCTCGGCGCGTAGGCCCCGGGGCGGGGGGGGTGCGGAGGGGAGGGGGCGGCGGGTGGGGGGAGAGCGGGAACGGCCCGGCCCGGGGGGGGGGGGGGGGGGGGGGGGGGGGGGGGGGGGGGGGGGGGGGGGGGGGGGGGGGGGGGGGGGGGGGGGGGGGGGGAGGCCCGGCGGGCCGGGGTCGCCCGGAGGGCCGCGGGCATCGCGGACGGAGACCCCCCGGCCTCCCTCCCGCACCCCGAGGCCCGAGGCCGAGCGGAGGCCGTGCGGGCGGCGGGGAGGCCCCGGGCCCGGTGCGCGGCTTTATGCGCCGCAGGCCGCGGTGCGTGCGTGCGCTCCTGCGGAGGGAGGAGGGCAGGGCTTGCAGAGCGGGGAGTGCTTGCAGGAAACACGAGTGGGGACGGGGACAGGCCGAAGGGGAAGAAGAGGAAAGACGGCGGAGGGAGCATGCGGGATAGGCGGCGGAACGCCGGCGGTGGCTCCGCTCCGCCGAGGACCTCGGGTGCTCATTGTGCAGAGTCGCTAGGTGCTGGTTTCTTTTCATTATGGAAAGAGCCGGAGCGTTTCCAAGCAAAGAAAGAAGGAATATAGGAATTTCCGCCCCAATTGAAAGAGTGTTTGGAAGCGAGAGAGAGAGAGAGGGAGAGAGAGAGGATGCGGGGAATGCATAATAGAACAGACAGATGTAGCATAATTATCCAACGCCGGCCCAAGAGCTACAGAGTTATTCCAGATGGGCCAGGCTGGCCTATTTCTGGACCTGTTTGGGCTCTTAGGTAGGTGACATCCGGTAAGTGTGGGTCCCAGCTGTTGGTTGGGGGTGGGGGGCGTCACAGAATTCAACCTTAGTCTGTAGTTTGAGACATTTTAGTGTGGAAACCTCTCAAGCAGACCTTGAGTGAGAGAGAGAGAGAGAGAGAGCGAGCCTGGCCTATGGGGATTCTTTAGACCATGGAGTTTAGAATTTTAGCAAATTGGCGGTATGGTCACTTAACCAGAGGCTGGATGAGCTCTCCTGGCAGATGCCCGAGTAGAGATGACTTGGCCAGGCGGGTGGTTCTTCATTGCCCGCTATGTGGTCCAGCACAGCTCCTGTCACAGTCTTCAGCCGAGGTCGCAGTCGGCAAGATTATAATTGGTGGTAGGGAGAGTCCACGAATTATGGCTCTTCTTGGGAGCCTCCATTTGTAACCCAGAGGAGTCTGTTAGCTAGATTCTTTCTATACCTGGGGTGGGTGGGAGATCTTTTGCCTTTCACAAGTCCTTGAATACTCTCACTGAGAGCCATGGGGGTAACGTGTTGACTTTAGCTTTCAGGGAGGTCAGGATTGGTTATCTTGAGAATATGGGAACCTGAAGAAAGTAGATGACTGGAGGCCTGGATTGGAAGAACACTTAGCACCTCTGTCAGAAAAGGAACAAAGTTCTTTTGGATTTTGAGTGTATACCAGATCTGATTTTCAAGGATTAATGGGAAAGATGGAGTGAAACTTGGGAGAAGGAAGGAAAATTCATTCATTCCTTTATGTTAATTTAGCATTAATAGAGAGGGGATTCCTTCCTTCCTTCCTTCCTTCCTTCCTTCCTTCCTTCCTTCCTTCCTTCCTTCCTTCCTTCCTTCCATCCTTCCATCCTGTTCAAGTATAGATGTATATGGGTGCATCTGTGTACCATGCCGGTACCACTTTGGCTTTCCATGGGTGCTGGGGAATTGAACTTAGGCCAACAGGCATTACAAACCAGCACCATTAACCATTGAGCCATCTCCCCAGCCTGCTTTTCTCTTTTCTTTTTTCTCTTGTTTTCCTTTTCTTTCAAATTTTCATTATTACCATTTTTCTTATAGAAATAACTCATTATCATTTAAAAGTTTTATGAAACTTCCTGTTAGTACATTTAGATTTCCTCGCTTTTCATAGAGATTTCATGATATATTGTTTCCATTTATATTTTCATCACAGTATGGATGAAGAGCCATTTTTCTTCCCTTCCTTCACTAGTGTTACCTGTTCTTTTAAGGACAATGTGCCCACATATCAAACATCATTTTTCTTCCCATCTTTCAGATTATTATAAAATACATGCATGTAATTTAAAGAATTGTTGTAAGAGAATTAGCAATGAAGTGGTTGTCCCTCCCCATCCGTCGGTCCGTCTGTCTGCTTTCCTTTCTATTTTTTTTCTTTTTCTTTTTGGTTTTTCGAGGTAGGGTCTCGCTCTAGCCCAGGCTGACCTGGAATTCATTCTGTAGTCTCAGGGTGGCCTTGGACTCACGGCGATCCTCCTACCTCTGCCTCCCGAGTGCTGAGATTAAAGCCGTGCATCACCATGCCCGGCTCCTTTTTACTTTTGTTTGTTTGCTTGTGTGAGGCAGGGTCTCATCCTGGACTGGCATCAAGCTGGCCATGGAGCCCAGAATGACCTTGGACTTTGAATCTGAATCCTCTTGGAATACTGGGGTCATGGGCCTGCAGCACACACTTGGTTTTATGCAGTGCTAGGGATCAAACACAGCTTTATGCATGCGAGGCAGGTGCTCTACCAACTGAACTGCACCCCCAGCCTGCTACTTTTTTAATTTTTTTTTTTGGTTTTTCGAGGTAGGGTCTCACTCTAGCCCAGGCTGACCTGGAATTCACTCTGGAGTCTCAGGGTGGCCTTGAACTCACGGCGATCCTCCTACCTCTTCCTCCCCAGTGCTGGGATTAAAGGCGTACGCCACCACGCCCAGCATCCTGCTACTTTTTTAAAAACCTCATTCTTTTTCGTTAGCATATATTACACAAAATAATGGATCTCATGACATTTTCATCCAATAAGTCACATATTTTGATCACATTCACTCTCATTCTCCTTTCCTGGTCCTTTCACCACTATCCGAAGAGGTTGCTACTTCTAAATACTAATTTTGTAATTTTTTTTCATGATTTTTTTTCCCCAAGTCTCAAAAGTGATAGACAGGTCATGATTTCTGTCTTTTGGGTTTATGTAGCCCAGGCTGCCTGTCCTCTTCCAGTGATGGGGGTGATGTGTGCTGCCATCCCTTGCTCCCCCATTTCTTCATTTAGTAAAATGACATTGTCAAGGTCAGCCTTTCATGAATGAAGTGATTGATGTCACTGACACTCTCTTTTTCCTCCTTTTCTGAGCATAGCTATTTTTTTTTTTCGTTTTGATGATATATTTATCTTCCTACCTCAGCCTCTCCAGTGCTGGGATTAAAGGTGTGTGTCACCGTGCCCAGCGATTTATACCTTTTTATTATTTATTTATTTATTTGCAGGCAGAGACAAAAGAGAGAGAGAGAGAAAATGGGTGTGCCAGGGCCTCCAGCTGCTGCAAAGGAATTCCAGATGCATGTGTTACTTTGTGCATCTGGCTTTATATGCACACTGGGGAACCAAGCTCAGGTTATTAGGCTTTGCAAACAAGTGCCTTAACCGCTAAGCCATCTCTTCAGCCCATATTATACCTTTAATATGCTTAAGCCTTGATTTTTTTAGAGGCCAGTGATTTTAGGGTGTGTCTTTTGATTTTCCACTGTTAACAGAGGCTTTAGAAGCGCTTTGCTAAAGCAGAGAACCATGTAGGATTCCTTAGAAGTTCTCCGTGAGAGGAGAAAGGGAAGTTGGGCTGGACTAAAGACTTTTCAGATGTGCTGGTAGTGATGGTTGTTGGTCTTGCACTTGGCTCCCAGGTTGCACCTGCACTTCTGGAGAGTTCTAGTGCATGTTCTTATTTAGGAATGGTGGAGGGGTCTTGCTGAGTGGTTCTGGGCTGGCCTGAGACAGGCTGTGCACCCAGGCTTGCTTAGAAGTTATGTGAGTCTGGGCACCATCGTACCTGGCTCTAATTCTTATATTTATAGTAAGGAATGGGTTGGTGGGGACATATGTGAGGTTACTTCTCTGGCCTGGAGTGGGGGTAGATCATATGTTACGAGGAGGAGGAAAATGAGGTCTTGATAATATCAAGGGTGATAATTTGGTGGGTGATGCTGAAGAAAAGATAAAGACTCTTGAGGGTAGTTTGATAAAATTGATGTGTAGATTTACCTGACACTGGTGAGGCTGAGATTTGTAGTTACAAAGAAGTAAACGTATTAGTCACTAGTACATACAGTGGACAAAACCATGTATCAAACTTTGTATATGGGGTACAGGTCAGCTTAGTATAGAGAAGAGAGGGACTGTTCCATGTCTTTTAGGAAACTTAGGTGACTGTAGCTCTTGAGAGCCTTTCATGCACTTAATCACCCATGTGGGTTTCTACTACTAACTACTGTGATTCCTTAGGGGATTATCTATCCTTTCCCTTGCTCCCCCTCCCCCCCTCTCTCTCTGTATTTTTATTTGCAAGGGGAGGGAGAATACACAGCTACAAATGGGTGCACCAAGGCCTCTCACCACTGCAAATGAACTCCAGATACAGGCTACTTCCTGCATTTGGTACCACATGGCCACTGGGGAATCGAACCCAAGCCCTCAGACTTTGCAAGCAAGTGCCTTTAACCTCTGAGCCATCTCTCCAGCCTCCTCCCTTTCTTTTGCAAACAGACCATAACATGCTCAAAAGCTGAGATTTTATTTAATATTTGGGGAAATGGAACCTGGATCTCACTCTGTATATCCCAGGCTGATCTCGAACTCATAGCAATCCTCCTACCTCAGTCTTCTGAGTGCTGAAATCAAAGTTATACACCACCATGTCCATCAAGACTCTATTTTTTGTTTTGTTTTTGTTTTTTGTGGTAGGGTCTCCCTGTAGCCCAGGGTGACCTGGACTTCACTATGTAATAGTCTCAAGCTGGCCTTGAACTCATGGTGATTCTCCTACCTCTGCCTCCCAGTGCTGGAATTAAAGCGTGTGCTACAATTCCCTGTTTGAGTTTTCAGTCTCTGGCTGTTTTAAGAAACTGATTTAAGTCAGCCAAAATAGCAAACATTTGGAATCCTAGCCCTCTGGGTGGTAGAGGCTGAGGCAGGAGGATTGTGAATTTCAAGCCAGCTAGGACTGCATAGTCAGAATTTATCCTAATTCCCCCAAAACAAACAAACCCAAAACAAGCAAACTAATTTGATCATTAATTACTTTGAGGACAATAAAAATATTATGTGTGTCTTCTCACAAGGAAGTTACAGTCTTTATGGTGTTTTCATATTTCTTTTCTTGGGCTGAGGATAGAACCCATGGCCTTGGCATGCTAGGCAAGCACTCCACCATTGAGCTATATCCCCAGTCCTCTTTAAAAAAAATTAAAAAAAAATTATTTGCAAGTAGAGAGGACTAAATCTTTTGGGAATTATGTTTTGGTAAGGAGCTAGATTTGTATATAAGTAATTACACAGTGATCGAAAGTGTAGCATAAGGAAAAAACCTTGTTACTGAAGCAGTTCGGGACACCCAGCTGGGAGACTCTGGGACTGCATCTCAGTGGCACAGAAGTGGGCTTTTAAAGCCTGGTGTGGTGTTGCGGATCTGTAATCCTGCTCTTAGGAAGCTGAGGCAGGAGGCGCCAACTCGACTATGCTAACTTAGACTACATCATAGAGTTTGAGGCTAGTGTGGATCTCAAAAACAAACACAGAAAAACCAAAAATCCATTTATCACAAGGGATTAGCATAAGCAAAGGCATGGAGGTGAGAAGCCTAAGAGCTGTGGGGAAATGGCGTGTGCATATATACCGTGTGTGTATGTGTGTGTGTATATATATATTAATTATGCAATATATATTTATATATATAATATATATATATTAATTACACATTCTTTTTTTTGAGGTAGGGTCCCACTCTAGCCCAGGCCAACCTGGCACCCACTCTGTAGTTACAGACTGGTGAAATGGTATAATGTTTAAACTGTGACCCCACAGTATGAAATACAACCCCTGTCCTCAGTTAATAAATGTGTGTATGAATGTATGTGTAAAGCAGAATTCATAGTATAGTAACTATCCTTTTTACTTTGAATGCACTAGGGCATTATTCTAAAAGCAAAAAAACCAATCCCCCAGGGCTGGAGCGATGGCTCAGCAGTTGAGGCACTTGCCTCCAGTGCCTAAGGCCCCGGGTTCAATTCCCCAGGACCCACATAAGCCAGACCCACAAGGTGGTGGCCTTGATTCTCTTTCTCTCTCTCTGTCTCTATCTTTCTGCTTGAAAATGAATAAATAAAATATAAACAAAAAACAAAGCCTGTGATGGCACACGCCTTTAATCCCAACACTAGGGAGGCAGGTGAGTCTGGGAATTCCAGGTTTGCCTGGGCTAGAGTGAGACCCTGCTCTAAAAACCACACATACCCCAAAAACCCAACCCCCAAAACAAAACAAAATCTGTTGGGGGACAGGGGAAGCCAGTTGTCATCCATGAAATTGATTTCATGAATGAGTAAGTAATTGATCACAGCCTGCAGTCTGATCGTGAGCAGGGCTCTGCCTTGGGCACAGTGACCTTGGGCGCTAAGCTAAGTAGCAGAGAAGCTGGGCTCTCGTCTGGCTTCTCCTGGTTACCTGGTAGAATTCCTGCAGTTTTCTCAGGAAATTGATAATCATTACCCTTTACTAATGAGGGTTGTTGTGGGGACTTGAAAATGAGAAGATGTTGAGCAGCCAGGTGTGGTAAGGCATGCCTTGAGTCCAAGTGCTTGGGATGCTGAGGTAGTGAGGTCAGCCTGGAGCTAGAGTGAGTTCTAGGTCAGCCTGGACTAGAGCGAAACCCTGCCTCAAAAGAAAAGCAACCACAAAAAAAAAAAAAAAAAAACCAGCAAGACAAGAGTGTGTTAGCATAGGATTAAAGTCTGAACTCTTCTGAGAATCTAAGGATTTCCTTAGTCCCTCCCTCCCCTCCCCTCCCCTCCTCTCCTCTCCCTGCTGGGACCTGGAGGGCCTTGCACATACATGCTCAGCAAGTACTCGACCACCAAGCTGTGTGCATAGCTCTTGACAGTGGCTGTACCATACAGAATTAGGGTAGTGTGGTAGTTGAGTAAGGTCGGAGGCCGTGACTTAGGTAGCAGTACGATCAGAACCAAGGGAGTATGGGCTGCAGAGATGGCTCAGCAGTTAAGGTGCTTTCCTGCTAAGAGTAGGACCTGAGTTCGATTTCCCAGTACCAATGCAAAGCCAATGCACAAGGTGGTGCAGGCCAGTCATTCTCTTATTTTATTTTGTATTGTTTTATTTTTTTTTATTTTTTGAGGTAGGGTCTTGCTCTAGCCCAGGCTGACCTGAAATTCACTATGTAGTCTCAGGGTGGCCTTGAACTCACGGTGATCCTCCTACCTCTGTGTCCTGAGTGCTGAGATTAAAGCATGGGCCACCACACCTGACATGGTGTCTTATTTTGATCGTCATCTTTGCATTTTATTACGAGGGTCTTGTGTAGGTAGTGTCAGGAATTGCAATGTCATGAATATAAGGCCATTTTGCCTCTGGAAGTTTGCGTTGTAAGCAGTCCTCCCTTCCTTTGGCTCTGACAATCTTTCCACCACCTCTTCCACAATGGACCCTGAGCCTCAGGAAGTGTGATAGAGATGTCCCAGTGCTGAACACTCCACTGTCACTTCTTCTCAGCACAGTGGTGTCTTTTGAGTCATTCCAGTGGTCACGGCCATTTGAAAAGATAAGCTTCTTGGCTAAAAGTGAGAGTAGCATGAATACATAGGTATAAACATTAAGAAAAGTGCTTATAAGGCAGTTTGGTGGGCATAATGTATTCATTTAGCCAGATAACAGCAGTCATTACTCCCCTAGGGCTCATGACCTTCCCAACATAGGCTTTTTTTTAAAATAAAGCTTTATTGTAGCCAGGTATGGTGGCCCATGCTTTAATCCCAGCACTCGGGAGGCAGAGGTAGAAGGATTGTCGTGAATTCGAGGCCACCCTGAGACCACGTAGTGAATTCCAGGTCAGCCTGGGCTAGAGCGAGACCCTACCATGAAAAACCAAAAAAAAAAAAAAAAAAAAAAAGCTTTATTGTCAATAATTAGATACATTGTATAAGCAAATCTATCTTGTGATGGTAGCCCCATTTTCCTCCCTGTCCCCAACCCACTGGGGGTCCTCCTCGGTGGGCATAATGGATCAGTCCTTGGGGGCCATAGGTTTTTGACTAATCTTCAGTACCAGGCATGTATTCATTCCCTCCCATGGAGTGGGCCTCCAGTCCAATTAGAGAGCAGTTTGTTTCCCCCATAACAGAAGTGCCACCATTGTACCAGTTGGCACAGTTGGCCTGGCTGGCCAGCTGGACAGCTTGCAGGGTCCACGGCTGGTTACCACTGTTAATGACGTTTCTCCCCCAGCAGGCTGCAGAACTCTTCCCAGTATCCTGACAGCTGGTCAACAGGGAGGAGGGTCCAGCTCAGCTCCAGCTTGTGACCTGCAGCCCAGGCATGTGGACTCTTTAGCCATAGGTCTTACCGTCTAGTTCCGGTGGGCAACCAAGAGCCTTGCCAATAGCCTGTAATAGCCAACATTCACTGGAAGGTATCCCACCCCTGGCACTGAAATTTTTTCAGTAACAATCTATGGCTCTGGGTATACCATTATCCAAAGAAGTAGGCTTTTATATGGCTTATTCCTAACATCTTAAATTTTGATTAACCCTCCTCCCACCCTTCCTTTACTCAATCCCTTCCGCTCATCCCACTTTG
>PVHP010052358.1:0-11113 GCA_004024765.1 Zapus hudsonius
CTGCGCAGCAACTAGAAAGCTGACTGCAACAACGAGGAACCTCTGGATTTATCAATTTGGAGTTGGTTTTAGAAGAAACACACCATTTCAAAAGCCTTGAAAATGCTTTCTTAGGTTTTTTTTTCTTTTTTCCAAAAATAAGAGGAAGCAAGTGTGATATTAAAGCGACTTCCTTCAATGACTCCTTTCATTAAGAGAGAGAGAGAAAGTCACACATTGGCCCCTATGGTGGGTCTTCAGGTATCAGCGAAGGTGAAGTACTTTCCCTGGTGGTTAAGACACCAGGCTCTCAGGCCACCTTAAGCTGGAGTCAGGGACTGAAGGAGTGGGGTGGGGAATGATGGACCCTGAGCCCTTTGCAAAGCCTGAAAAGGACAAATCTAGGCATTTGACCTTCCCAGCACCCTAGTAGTCTCGGTAGAAGAACATGTATGTTCCAGTTTCTGCTGAGCAACTTGACATCTGAGCGACCTTAGGTAAGTGACACCATCTTTCTGAGCCTCAGTTTCCTCATTTATAAATCAGGGCTTATAAAATGATTAAATGATCCTTCGTGGGACTGTTAAAAGGATTGCACGAAATATTGCATTTTAAAGTGCTTAACTCGGGGCCCTGGCTCATATTAGGATTATAATAAATGGTAATTCATTTATTCATTATTATCATTATTATTTTATGGAACCACCACTATCCTGCTGCCACGGATCAGCTGCTAGGGAATGTCAGTTTTGGGATCCTAGGAAAAGGGTGGGTTTCCTGCACTGCAGACAGCAAGGGGATCTATAGAAGAGAGGAGGGAGAAGATTAGGGAAAGGTCTAAGCAGCTGTAGGAATTGGGCTAGCATAGTCAGAGCCTATGCTGTCTGTGGCCAACCAGCCAGAATGGCCATCCCCACACCCTGCCTAGATATCAGGCACAGGTAGGCTGAGTATAGCTAGCTAACGGGGCATCTGCATAAGACGGTTCTTTCGACCTGTTAGGGAGGATTCTAGAGTCATTCCAGCATCCTCCATCTCGCTTCAGATTTCCATGGCTTCTTTAAGGATTTCACAACCAGCAGGAGTAATATTTGCTCATTCTCCACTAGAGGCAAGCTCAGAGCACTACAGGTTTAAGATTTACCTACAACAACAGTAGCCCTGGAGCCCAGCCAGCATCTCCCTGCCCAGTCTGCTGGCATTCTGTCCCCAAGGCTTGGTCTGGATGTGTTCTGTTTGATGTGAAACAGAGTCCTTGCTCCAACATTCATTGCATTTTCAATGTTCCATCCAAGGTCTCCTGGCTTCAGCTGATTTTACCTTTCCTGCACCCACATCCCATCTGTCTGTCACCTGTGGTGGCTTTGTCCTCAGCATCAACTCTGTGTCCTCTACCTTCCCAGGCAGCTATAGCTACCAAATAGCGAAGGGGCTAGGACCAGAGTGAGACCAGCCACATCCCTCTCTACAAAATCCATCCCATCCAAGTTTAATGTGATGAGAGTTATCCTGCCCAACATAGGAGGGTTCAGCGCCGAGTGTGCACATGTGTGTGTCTATGCAGACGGGAGTTGGGGAGGGGGTCCTATAATGGAATAAACAGTTTATTGGCTCATCTCATATCTTTCTAAAAAATGAACTTTAAAACTTCTTTGAATATTCTCTAGGATGCATTGCAACCACTCAATCCCTAACTCAAGTGTCCTGGCTGATCCTTCATGCTGCCTCAGACACTGGTGGAAACCCTGAGAAGCCTGCAATTAGTGAGCTCACCTCCCTCCTCCCACCTTAACAAGGATGGGGTTAGCCAGTGCCTAGACCTTCACATACCTCCTGATCAGTGCTGTTTGTGAGTCTCACAGATTATTATGAGAGGCACCATGGAGCTAATCACTCTCCTGGTGGGCTCAGCCTCCCCCTGGCTCCTGCTCCCACATTGTCTGAACTTGACCTGGCTTTGCAGGATTCCCAAGCTGCCTGCTGGCTGCTCCAGGGAGGAGCAGAGGTGAGCCCACCTGGGTAGGACTGTGGAATCCTCTCTCCCTGGAGGGTGACCTCTTCCCTGAGCTTCCAAGGTCAGAAAATGGAGAGGAAGAGGGAGGAGGGACTAGTGGTGAGGGAGAGGAGGAGGGAGAAGAAACTTTGGTGAAGCACTGTAGGCTACAGCTGTCCTGGAGCTTGTTGGACTCTGGTTAAGCTCTTGTTAGCACATCCAGAGAGAAGTACACTGGGGAAGAAGGAGGATTCTGCAGATGGCAGAGCTCCCCAGTCCCAAATCAATGACAGGTAATGGAGTGGTAATTGGTTTCTCTCCTTCCCCACGCCTGCAGAAGAGAAAACCAACTTCAGTTCAGCAGAAGGAATCTGCATAGCTCTGGGGAGGGGGTTTCCTTCTTTGGCTCATTTCCACAAGTGCTTCTGTTAGCCCTTGCCAGCCTCCATCAGGCACTGCCCTGAGGGGAGACCAACATAGGTTCTGCCAGTCAAGGCTTGCCCTCCCAATTGGTGAACCACAAAAGTGGCTCTAGCTATAGGTGCTCTGAGCTGGCAGTCACTTGTCACTTCCAGACTTTGCCCAGTGTAAGACCCATGTCTTCTTTGTCCCTGAGTCTCCTCACTCCTTGGTACAGAGTCTTAGATAAGAAATGTACTTAATAATACATTTACTTAGCAGAAAAGGCAAAGTAAGCCCTGGGGTTCTTGTCATTTGTGGGATGTTATAATTAAAAATGCAGAATCACAAGAAAGGTGAACAAGAAAGAGAATAATCAGTTATAAGGCCTGTTACCTCACTTGTTCCTTAAGACACCTTATGAAGCAAATATTGTGATTTCCATTTTTTATATTTATGAGCTGAGGCTTAGAGATACCTGACAGAAAGAACTTGAGTCTATGGCCATATCATCCTGAACACACATGATCTCATCTGATCTCGGAAGCTAAGCAGGGTTGGGCCTGGTTAGTCCTTGGATGGTAAGAAAGAACTTGAACAAGAAGGGAGGAAGGGTTTATTTTGGCTCACAGTTTAAAAAGATACAGTCCTTCATGTCAGGGGATGCGTGGTGGCAGGAGTGTGAAGTGGCTGGTCACACTGCATCATTGTCTAACAGCAGAGGTGAGACAGGAAACAGATCTGAGCTTTAAAACTTCAAGGTCTATCCTCCAATGACTAAACTTCCTCCAGCAAGACTCTGCCTCCTAAAGTTTCTACAACCTTCCGAAACACCATCACCATCTGGGGGCCAAGTGTTTAAATACATGAACCTTTGGGGATGCTTTACATTCAAGCTATAGCAGACACCATTTTCCCAGGGGCTCATGTTCAGTAATTGGCAGAACTGTGGATGGGAATGAAGCTCCTGTGTGTGCATGTGTATGTGTATATGTACATGTGTTTGCATGTGTGTGGTTGCACATGTATGTGTATATGTACATGTGGTTGCACTGTATTGTATATGTGCCTGTGTTTGCATGTGTGTGGTTGCACATGTATATGTACATGTGTTTGTGTGTGGTTGCATGAGTATATGCACATTGTTTGTATGTGTGTGGTTGCACATGCACGTGTATATGAACATGTGTTTGTATGTGTGGTGTGGCATGTGTATGTGTATATGAACATGTGTTTGTATGTGTGGGGTTGCAGTTGCACATGTATGTGTATATGAACATGTGTTTGCATGTGTGTGGTTGCATATGTATATGTACATGTGTTTGTATTTGTGTGGTTGCACATGTTTGTGCATATGTACATGTGTTTGTATGTGTGAGGTTGCACATGTATATATATATATATGAACATGTGTTTGCATGTGTGTGGTTGCACATGTATGTGTACATGTGTGTGTATGTGTGGGGTTGCACATGTATATGTGAACAGGTGTTTGCAAGTGCATGGTTGCACTTGTATATGTACATGCGGGTAGAGGCAAGAAGTTGATACCAGGTGTCTTCCTTTATTGCTCTCTACTTTATTTATTGAGGCAAGGTCTCTTGATTGAACCCAGAGTTTGCCAATTCGGGTAGTCTAGCTAGCCTGCTTGCCCTGGGGATCCCCTGTTTCTACTTCCTGGGTGCTGGGATTACAGACAGGTCACCACACCTACCCAGCATTTATGTGGGTGCTGGAAACTCAAACTCTAATCCTCACACTTGCACAAGCACTTTATCCACTGCCCCATCTCCTCAGCCCTATAAATGAAGTTCTGATACTAAATTTCCTTCTCTGTAGGACATCCCCCTGGGCTAACCCACCCCCAATGTGAGGTCAATTTGACTTAGATTGGTAATAAAACATACTGGCACAGAATTCAGGAAAGGATGCTAAAATATCACTAATCCTGGGGAAAATGCAAATCAAACCCAAATTGGCATATCACCCCATACCACTAGACTTGAAC
Organism: Zapus hudsonius; assembly: GCA_004024765.1. Taxonomy (NCBI): domain Eukaryota; kingdom Metazoa; phylum Chordata; class Mammalia; order Rodentia; family Dipodidae; genus Zapus; species Zapus hudsonius. The sequence goes on from PVHP010052358.1 coordinate 4,380, forward strand.
TAATGAAGGAAAGTGGGAGAGAGAAAGAGAAAGAGAGAGAGAGAAAGGGAGAGAGAGAGAACAAGTGTTGTTGGAACATAGAGAAATTGAAAAATTGGAACCTTTGTTCTTGCCCTCCTCAGGGGAATGAAAAATGGTATAGCTGCTGTGGAAACAATGTAGCCATTCCTCAAAAAATTAAAAATAGAATTACCATATGATTCAGCAATTCTACTTCTGGGTATACATACAAAAGAGTTAGAAACTGGATCTTGAAGAAATATTGCGATCCATTTTCATAGCCTCATTATTCACAATAGACAATGTAAGTGTCCATCAAATGAATGGCTGAGGAAATTGGTATATTCAGAAGATAGAATATTATGCAGCCTTAAAAATGAACTTCTTGGGCTTGGCTCAGTGGTGAAATGTTAGGTTAACATGCACAGTCCCTAAGTTCCATCCCTAGCAATGGAGAAATTAAGAAAAGAAGGAAGGAAAGAGGGGAGAGAAGGAGGGAGAAAAGGAAGAAAGGAAAGAAATTTGTTTTAATTCCAACACATCCTACAAAAATGAGAAATACTGTACTAAATAGCACAAACCAGTGTTGTGGTTTAAATGTGAAGTGTCCTCCATCAGCTTGTGTGTGTAAACAGTTGGTCCCCAGCTGGCTGTACTGTTTGGGTAGGTGTGGAACCTTTAGGAGACAGAGCCTTGAAGAGGAAGTGGGTCACCAGGGCAGGCTTTGAGGTTTTGTAGCCTGGCCCCACTTCTAATTCCTCCTCTGCTTCCTAACTGTGGCTGCAATGTGACCAGCTGGCCTGCTTCTCCTGCCACCATGCCCTTCCCTGGCAGATAGAATGCATCTCCTTGAAACTGTAAGCCAAAATAAACCCTTTCCTTCCTTAAGCTGCTTCCTGTCGGGTCTCACAACAATAAGTCAAGTAACTAATACAGTCACTGGATTCAGGGCCATCACTGGTATGGCATACCAGAGTAGTCAAACGGACAGAAACGGAAAGTAGAACAGTGGTTACCTGGGGCAGGGGATGCGGGGGATACAGAGGAGTGAGGAACTATGTGATGGTTATACAATTACAGTTTCATTAAATGAAAAGTTCTGGAAATTGGCTTATATGACAATGAATATATATAATTCAAGCCAGTTAAGATGGGACATTTTATGTTATGTGTTTTCACCACAATTAAAGACATGTTTCTTTTTTAAATCCCCTACTCTCAGGAAATCTACAGTCTTCCACTCTGCAAGGCCCATGAGTCTGTATCCCTGGTAATTGTCTCCTGCATGGGTGAGGCAGGTAGGGAGCCTTCAAGACTATCTCTCCTGCTCTGTACCCACAAGCCTAATACCCAGGCAGTTCTGTGCACAGAGGAAAGGAGGGGCAGACCAGTCTTGAACCTGATGGTCTTCTGTATTCTTACTGATACCTCCCGAAGAACAGTCATGGTAGAGGTCAAATCCAGCCCTATTGGGACCTCCTGAGGTGTAATTAGGCTTTATCACAAGAGTATCAGAGGCCTTTGGCTCTCTCATCTCTAGACACTCTGAAAACTTGTCACAGGTCACCTGAAGAGTGTGAGTGTGCATGCGAGTGAGTGTGCATGCACATGAGTGTGTATGCATATTCGTTCAGGGGTGAGAGGAGGGGAAGGAATGGAGAACATTGCTTTCAGTAGAACTACTCAGTGGTAGACCTCTGCCTGTAGGCTCTCATGCCACCCAGTCTCTCCCCAGACAGCCAGGCCGGTGCTAATTGTTTGCTGTCTGGCTGTGAAGGCAACTTCTCTACCCAAGTCCTCTGTCCAGATGTTGTCACCGGCCAGCCCCAGCCGTCTGGGCTGGCCTAGGGTCTGGCTCTCACCTGTCAGCCCTGACATCTTCAGTGGATAATGGAACGCAAGGATGTGAGAGGCAGAGCAGGTGCATGCTAATGAGGAGATCAATTTTAATTATGATTTTAATTAAATACCCGATCCAGTAGGAAATATGACAAGAACTAGGAGGAGGCTGTGCAACCTGAAAGGAGGGAGGGGAGCAAAGAGAGGAGGCCCAGGGAAAGGTAGGAGCCATCCAGGCCGCCTCAGGATTTAGAAGATGTAAAGGGCAGAGCCATTGGGAAATAGAGAAAAACCTGTGTAACCTGCAGTTCACACCTGGTAAGCCTTTCCCTCTACAGAGCTTTCAGACATCCAACATCTTGGAGGGGAGAATTAGCACACAGAGGCGACCCTGCCCTCTCACTTCAGGGGAAATTGAGGCCCAGAGAAGACTTTGCCTTTCTTTCGTCTGCCCCTCCTAACATCCTGGCATGCTTCCGATAAGGTATTTGCCTCACGATATAATCATGACTGCCTTCACCTCCTTCTTTATGTCAAGGGTTTCTGAAATTCAAGAGTTGTTTGTACAATGCCAGCCCCACAGGCAAGGCACAGTGTGCCAAGCAAGAGCACGCTTCTGCCCACCACGACGATGCTTTCCCTGCTGCCAAAGAATGGCATGAAATATGGGAGCTGTCCAAAGTCCACACTCCACACCCACCTGGAACAAGGCACCCAGAAAAAAGGTGCACGGTGGGTAATTCACGAAATACATTTCATGAGAAGCCAGGATCAGGGCCAATTAGTCCCTCTCTGCTGTTCTTTATCATTCCAGGTTTTTTTGAAGTAAAATTAACAATTAAAAATTGTGTATATTTAAGGTCCACACATGCTATTTTGATGGATATCTCTTAGCAAAGAATTTGAGTCTGTCTATAATTTTAATTATACTCACCTTGCTATACACTAGCTCTCCAGAATTTAATCATTTTTGTGGTGCCGGGGATCAATCCCAGGAACTCATGCATGTAAGATGGGCAGGGTCACAACTGAACTGTTTCTAAGAATGTCAACTCTCATATAAGTGAGATCAGACCATATCACTCTCTCTGCCTAGCTGACTTCACTCTACACAAGGTTCTCCAGGTTTATTCATGTCATTGCAAAAGGAAGGATTGCTCTCTTTTCAAAGGACAGGTCCTCAGGTGTGTAACTCGACTGCATTTGCTTTGTTCCTTCATCTGTGGAGAGACACTTACTGGAGATTCACTTGGCTATTGTGAATACTGCCGCAGTAAACAGGGAATGCACACATCTTTTCGAGGCCTTTCTTATACCAGGCTATCAGATTACACCTCATTGCTTGTGTGTGTGAATGGGTGTGTTGTGTGCTATGTGTGGTGGCAGATGCTAGATGGGAAGAGAAGCCACGGATCTAATCCAGCAGAACTCAATAGCAAACAAAGGCAGAAGTGCAAGAGACCTCACAGATAAGTGCCGTCTAGCCCAATTTGTGAGATGATGGATACATTCCGTATGCCTCCTCTGATGCAATGGACTCTAGCCACATATGACTCTTGAGGATTTGAAATGTGGTGGTTTGACTGAGGAACTGAAACTTTTAATAACTTTAATTTTTAATTAACTTAAATTCAAATAGCCACTAATAGCAACCATATTGGACTATGCAGTTATAGATTTTCTAATTGAGTTCTTTCTTTGTTTAGCAGAGATGTAACCCTTTGGCATCCCCCCAACTTATCCATGGACACATAGAGGTAACATCTCAACCCTAAAATAGCCTCTGGTTCTGAAAAGAGTGCTCATAAGGAGGATCCACTTAGGGATGTTAACTGAATCCCTCAATAAGCCCTAAGGACAAAGTCCAAAATCCTACTTCTCAGATGAACTTGGACTGGAAGAGCTGAAGCAGGGGAGGGAGCTTCTTGGGGAACTGACCCAGCGGCTGCGGCTGCCTCTTCTCCACACCAATGCCCTGGCAGGATGAGTCCACCTGGTTCTTCCACATGGATTATGTGAGGTCTTCTCTGCTGCGTCTCCTGCAGCTAAGGTCTTGTCACTGGCACAGAGAAGCCAAATTGGAGATGGTGGCAAAAGTTAATTGGGATTAGATGCGCGTGTTCCACAGCTAAAGAAAGCACAGATGCCACAGAGCCGCTCCTAAAGCTGGAGCACCCTCTACATTCTCTCCCCCTCCCTCTCTGCCTCCTCTCCAGCCGACCCCCAGCCATCCACCACCTCCAGGCACCCCCAGAGGAGAGGCATCCATTAGGCTCTTTCTCTCTCTTGCATACTATGACTCAGTACCAGCTAAGCCTTTTCCATAATGAATGAGGTCATTTGTGGGAGGGATGGAGTAAAGAGAGACTCCTGGCCTCACTGTAATGCACTCTACTTCCTCCCTTTGACTGCTATATTCTTTGGGCTGTCGGTGGAAGAGAAGTCAGGACAACCACAGATCACTGCTGGTCAGAACAAAAAGGGTGCCCATTATGAGAACACGGTTCAGACTCCAGGTTTGGCAGGGGTGAAGAGTCAGAAGGAAGCATGGGCTGTGCACAAATCCCCAGCAATTCCCCAGCATATCCCTTCATGTTGGGCAATTGGATTCCAAGCTTCAGGTGGACTCCAGGCCTTAGGTTCTAGAAATTGGTTCAGCAGAAGCATCTTAGAAAGGATGTGTTCAGAATTCTCAGTTCCTTTCCAGTCAAAGGTTCATGAAGGACAGATGCTTAAGCAATTTCCTTCTGTGATTCTGAAATCATTTTCTTCCTCATCCCAAATCTGAGAATGTTCCATGTCAGCTACCAGTCCCAGTCTCCATTTATACACTCTGGACTCTCCAGGGAGAACAGAGGCATCCTCACTGTGGACACTACAATCTTCTTGAGAAGGGAAGCCATGATGAACCATGCCCACCTGCCTGCCTGCCTGCCTGCCTGCCTGCTTGCCTGTCGGAGACCTGTTAGCTGAAACAGACAAAATGGAAGAGACAGTCTGCTGACCTACCAGAGCCCAGGGAAGTGAAGAGCATGTGGGGTGAGAAGGGAGCCCTATGGGGGAATCCCCTTCCAGAGAGCAGACCATGTGCAAAAAGCACTGAGTGGTTGATGTCACTTATGCCTTCTTTAGGGCATTTCTGCAACTACTGAGTGCATACTATACTGTCTTCTTTCTTCCTTACCACAGAGGACCTCCTCCCTTGCTAAAACCCAGTCAGTTTCCTTGAAGAATAGTGGTTCTGGATAGTGAAGGAGCCAGACAGGGAGGTACTGTGGGGAGTAAACATGGATGCAAGGCATAAAGTGATGGATAGCATGTCTTTTCGATTACACGTGTATTCTTTGTGTGTGTGTGTGTGTGCATGCTCATATATGTGTAGGCACATATATGCATGCATGCATCTTATTTACTGAGACAGAATCTCTCACTGAACCCGGGGCTTGCTAATTCAACTAATCTAGCCAGTCAGTTTGCCCAGGGGACCCCCTCTCTGTCTCCTGAGCACTGGGATCACAGATACCTTCACACAGCTTTTATATGGGTGTTGATCATTCAAACCCTGGTTCTTACATTTGCTCAGCAATTGCTTTATTCACTGAGTCATCTTCCCAGGCCCATGGGGATTCTGTTTTTTAATATCTTTATTGTCAATAAGTATATACATTGTATGAGAAAATCATTTCCCTCCTCTCCATCACCAAACCACTGGGGACCCTCCTTGGTGGGCATACTGGATCTGTCCATGGGGCAGGGGGTTATGAATAGCACAAGAGGTAGCCAGATTTCCTCCCTCCTCTACCCCTTAGTGTGTTGTTGCTGAGGGGGATAATATCTCTGGATATTCTCCCCCATCATGGCTCTTACATTCTTTCCACCTCCTCTTCCATTCAGTTCCCTGAGTCATGGTGGGTGAATTTTAAGTCTGCTTTATTGTTGAGATTTTAAGTGTCTCTGGACTTCTGCTTTGGGTTGTGTTGGGTATCATTGGTGTCTGTCTCCATTGTCTTTTCATGGGTTATCTGACTTGCTGTGATGATAGGTCTTTTTTTATCTTGTCACTTTCTCAGAGGTTTCATTTGGGCCCTGTGTGATAGGCCAGGGGTGGTTCATCTCCTGCCTGGGTGTCAGCCATCATCCCATATCTTGTTAGTAGAGTAACTGGGTTGTCCCCAGCTCTTGCTGCCTTCTGGAAAATACCCTACCATTGCCTGGCTCCTTAGGCAGCAGGCACTATGACGTCCTTGAAGGTGAGAGTTGAACTATGGAGGAACTGGACAGCTCCCTTCACCCCACTCAACCAACGGCTGATGACTCCAGGTCCTGTGCAAGCTTCAGGCAGCCACATCCACTATGTAACTGCAGGGCAGTGCATTTAAGGCCAGAGAAGCCTGAGAGACTATCATTCTAAACTTGGTTCATGTACAGCATTCCCAGGAACATCCAGGGAGGGAAAGCAGCAGAGAGGTGGAGATTCAGCCTGACAGCTAACAGCACCCACCACCTTGCCCCTCTCTGCACACACATGCTTCTTTTCTTGCCTTGGAGTGCCTGCTGAAGCCAGCAATGTCATCATTCTTTCTTGGCAATTAGCAAGCCCTGACCGGCATACAAGGACTTTATTAGCACTGACAACACCCCCTCATCCAAAGGTCACCATGGATCCTATAGACAAGAATCCTTTTCTGGCCCACTTCTCCTTGGCAGGGGGAGGGGGACTGTGAATGGAGTTCTTTGTCTCACAAACTGGAAGATGTTGCAATCCAGGCTATGGGGCTTAAGGAAAATACTGCCAGTTGGAAAGAGCCTTGGCATCCTATTCTTTGAGTTTCTTCATACGTACCCACCAGCGGAAACCTATTGGCCAATATATAGTGAATACTTTTTACAAGGGA
>PVHP010052359.1:0-11141 GCA_004024765.1 Zapus hudsonius
ACAAACATTATTTTAAGAAGTGAGTGTGTTACTGAGAGAATGAATATCAGCATCATCAAAGGACACTGCCCACTCTAATATGGGAGCTCCGTTCCAGTCTGCTGAAGTCCTGAGTGGATCAAAACTGCTGACCCTCCTCTAAGCCTGTTTCTCATGAGCTGGGATGCTCTTCAATCTTCAGATTGTAACAGTATGGACTCCACACTCTACTACAAGGAAACTTGCGCATTCCTGTTTATTGTGATTCTACTTGGAACAGCTCAACATTGTAATCAGCCTAAATGCCCATCACCGGAAGAGTCTATAGTGAAGATGTGTGACACATACACAGTGGAGTTCTACTCAGCAGGATAAAATAATTGAATGGGCCTGGAAAGAATCATATTGGATAAAATGACTCAAAATCACTAAGACCAAAATGGCAACTTCTTTCTGATGTGTGGGTCTTTTCTTGCAAATTGTATGGGTATGTATATATAAGGGGCAAATGTGGACAAAACCTACATATATAGAATTGTAACCAAAACCAGACATCAAAAAATAGAAAGGAGAATGTTACTAGAAGGATTTGAATTAGGAGCGGGCGAGAAAGAGTTGGACTAGGAGGGGAGATGGGAGTCAACAAAAACAAATTGCACTTGAAAATGCTAGAATGAGTTTTTGTTATTAATTTTTTGAGTTCATGAATGCTCCTTAAATCTCTGTATGCCAAAATTTTTAATTAACATCTCAATTAAACTGAACTTATTTTTTTTAAAAAAAGAAAAACAGTGCAAAGTATTGGACAGAGCTAAGGAGAAAAGAATAATAACCTCTTTTATACTTTATTATACTTATGATCTAATTACTAAAGCATAGAGAATGAATCTATTCTACCCTTTTACGAACCCCAGACAGTCTTCTTCAAGCAGAAGAACGTTAGATGGAGCATAACATCCACCATTTAGCAGTCAGAGTAAATTCATAGCAGAAGGTGATGCTAACAAGAGGAAATCCCTGTGAGCTCCAGATTCAGTAGTGCTTTCTTCACTTGCAGGAAGGAAACATGAGGAATGGGGGAGTCTGTTTCAGTCTGCTGTGATTAAGAGTTTAGCAGACTCTCTAGGAAGGCCTTAAGTGGCAGGTGCTCTTCATCAACTTACTGTCAATCATTTATCACTTTCAAATAACCTTATTACGACTCTCTCAACAAATAAAGTTGTTACTCAGACAGATGATTCATTTACATTTTAATGTGTCTTTATATTACAAGAAATGTTATTTCCATGATTGAACAAGATAATAAGCATAAAGGACCTCCTTTATAATCGGTGACTGATAAAAGTAAGATAAAATGCTGAGGAGGGGATTTAATAAATGATCCTCACTTCTCAGGGGGTAATCACTGTCTTCCAGCCTAGAAGTGCAGAGGAGTCTCATAGTGAGGGTTCATTCCAAAGGTGATCTGTAAGTTATTATTTAGTATGAGTGACATCATGATAAAATGGATGATGCAAGACTAGGGTCTATAGTAATAGGTAAATAAAACTGCATTGTGGGTTTTGATGAAGACACTTTAAAATATTGATTAATTAAAGTGTCTAGGTATAAAGTTTTTATTATTTGCCTACTAAGCCACTGGTCAAAAAGAAATCAACTGTGTTGATGCACTATTTGTTCTTTTTCTAGGTGCCTTTTTAGGAAGAAGCACATGAAAGATTCTCATTTACAAGTGACATCATTCTCTTATGTAAGCATTTTCTTATATGTTCCTAAAATTTTCTTACATTATAAAATATTTTTGTAACACTCTTAATAGGCTATTAGTGAATATCTGAATGCTTTATATATCTACACTGAAAACATTTTTCTAGGTGTCTATGGTTTGATCCAGGTGTCTCCCACAAACAGATGAATGTGTTCTAATTGATTTATCCTCAGCTGATGGCAGTTTGAGTTTTACAACCTCACTAGAGCTGTGTTGTTGGGGGTGGGCTTATGGGGTTATAAACCAGCTTCCCCTTGCCAGTGTTTGGCACACCTTCCTACCACTGTTTGCAGTGCTGTGGTGGAGGTGATGTCCACCCCTCTGCTCATGCCATCGTTTTCCCTGCCGGGATGGAGTCTCCCCTCGAGTCCATAAACCAAATAAACCCATTCCTCCATAAGCAGCCATTTTTGCGTGGGTTCTTTCTGCGCAGCAACTAGAAAGCTCACTACAGCACTAGGTTATGAAATATTTATTTTAAGAGACAGTAGAAACAAAAGGTCCAAAGTAAGTAAGCAGGAGGAGTGCCCAAGCAAGCATCCCTATATAAATATTTTAATACCTTAGTTAATTTATAGAAAGTACTTTGCTATTTTTATGTTTTACTTTTATTTTTAAGATAGGATTTCTCTGTTTAGTCCAGGTTTTCCTGAAACTCACTAAGTAATCCAGTCTGGTCTCCAACTTTCTCAGTTTCTCAATCACTGGGATTACAGAGAGTAGCCTTCAATCCTGGATAAGCAATTACTTTTGAAAAAAAAAGCCTTTTACAATGCCTAATTGATTTGAAACAAATAATGGTCAAATATAGCACTCATGTTATGATGTTATCCAAAATGTCACTAAAAATGTTTTGTATGGGACTTGGGAGGTATGGCTTAGTGGGTAAAGTCCTTATTTCACAATCAGAAATATCTGAATTCAATCCCTTATACATATAAAATATGCCAGATGTGAGCCTTATAATCCCAGAGCTGGAGAGATGAAGAACATGGAATTCAGGGCCTTGCTGCCTATGGTGTCTAGACTACTTAGGAAATTCCAGGCCAGTAAGAAACCTTGTCTCAAAGAGAAAAAAAGGAAAAAAAAGAAATAATATTCCTGAAATGACATTCTAGATTTCCCTCTGGCTTTTATTGCAATCTCTCTCTCTCTCCCTCTCCCTCTGTCTCTCACTCTCTCTCTCTCCTTCATACACACAGATGCATAAAAAAATGTTTGATCTCTAAAATGATCCTGTGTTTTATGAGGCATGGAAGGCTTAACCATTGCATGTAAAGAATAAGTTACAAGGATTCCACCTCATTGGAGGTTAAGCATTTAAAGAATAAGTGAAGCAAAACCCTTTGTTCAATTGTCATTTAACAAATTGAAATTAATGGATCCAAAATGATCACATGACTCCTCCATAATTGCTCATACTATTCCTCTCAGAAACTAGTCTGTTACACACATCTCTTCTAACCATAACTTGAAATTATACATAAAATTAACAACACAAAAGAGATGATAATTTTATTATGAGGTGTATATACATATAATATATACAAATTAATATAGACTATATATATATATATATATATATATATATATATATATATATATATATATATATATATATATTTCAATCTTGAGGAAAAATGGCATTCACAAAATCTGATTTTGGGGGAGGCAAAGGAAGTTTTAATATGAAGGGTACCAGGAAATATTTTAAATTCTACCTCATTGACCATAATTTACTCCTAAAATTATCATAGAAATTAGTGAGCATTAAATTCCTGCTTTGCCATTTGTTAGTTTTGTACAATGGCTATGGTAGAACTTGTTGTTAAATCTCAGATATATTTTTGGAATCCATAAGTCACTAAGAATATTGTTTGTCTTAATTGTAATGTGAGTAAAAGCAACCTATTTTATGGAAGATCATTCATATCGACTTTTTTCAGGAGCTGTTGCCTTTTATGTCATGGCTTCCTTCTTGTTCCTTCTTCTCCTGCTACTTCTTATTCTTAGTTTTGATTTATGATAGGACCTCACCATGATATCCAGGCTGGCCTGGAACTCACTAAATGTTCCAGGGCGACCTACAAGTCATGGTGATCTTCTTGCCACAACTTTTCAGGTTTTGGGACGTTATACATCATCAATCAAATATTTAAAATTGATTAGCAAAGTCTTTTCAGCTGTTTAATTTCAGTACATCTCGAGACCATTCAAATGTATGGTGACAATTATTTTTACTCTTATCAGAATAAGATATGAACAAAGTGCTCCTTGGAAAATGTCATACAGTGCAGGTCCTGCTTGACTCACCACGGAGATAAGGCCTTGAGTTCCACCACAGCTAACTCAGCTGATCATCTGGGGCACCAGAAATCTAGACTGCTAACCAAGATATTTTTATAAAATAAAGGAAGTTAAAAAATTTCCTGTGGTCTGAACATAATAAAACCAAACAAATGATGAATGCAAGATCCTCAAGGAAGACTTTAAATTTCTCCAGTAAATTGAATTGACATACTTGTCCCACTCAATTCAGAGGGTTCACAAAACTCTGGCAAAGATATTAAGTCAGTTTACATTTCTTTCTTAAATCTCTATACTAACACATATCCAGAAAAAAGAAAGTCAGTCATTTACAAGTTTACTTGTATATATGTGAGATGCACAAATATATCCCCTAGTGCATCATCGCCATCAAATTCCAGATATGTTTTCCCACCCTTCTGTACTAGCGTTGATGTTTACATCTGCCACTTAGTGTGCTCATGAACAGCCTGGATCAGTCCTTCATGCATATGTATGTGTGTATATGTGTGTGTTCATAAATATTCATTTTCAAGTTAACTGTGAGATTTGAAAAGCTACGTGAGAATTAATATGTACTAAGCATGTAAGCTCAGGTATAGTGTCAAATCTTCATGAGCACAGGTTCAGATAATTCCCACAGCAGATCAATGACTGTTTTTCCTGTTTTATGGATGAGAAAGAAGTGAAGATCCAAGTTTGGAGTGAGTCCTCAAGGCTGAAGTAAAACACAGAACAGTTATCATCATAACATAGCAGTTACTGCCTTCAAAATCTAGACTCTGGGGTTGGAGAGATGGCTCGGCAGTTAAGGTGCTTGCCTGCAATGACAAAGGACCAAGGTTCAATTCCCAAGTACCCAGGTAAAACCAAACACATAAAGGAGCACAAGTATCTGGAGCTCATATGCATTGGCTAGAGGCCTTGGCAAGCCCATCCTCTCCTTCCTTCCACCCCCTCCCCCCACCACTCTCTTTTTCCAAATAGAAAAAGAAAATTTAAATCAAGACTTGTTTTAAGTTCTATATCCACACACTCTAAAAGATGGAAAGAAACATATCTATGAGAGAAACACGATAGGAAAAAACCCTATCCATAAGGTGCTTTCATCTTTATATGAAATCTGAGTTCAGTTTTTCTAATTGATGTAATGAATTATCACAAACTTAATGACTTAGGCCAAGCATATTTCATCTTACATTTGTGGAGGTCAGAAATCTGAAGTTTTTTTTTTACTGGGCAAGGTCAACACATTGGCAAATCTGCCCAATACCCTTCCTTGCCTTTTCCAGTTCATATTTCTCATCTCATGTCACCTGTCCCTCCATTCTCAAAACAACGTTAGAACATGTCTTCCTTACATCTTCCATAGCACTATATCCTTCTTGCTCACTCACTTCGGTCGCTCACTGCTATTTCGTAGGGTTCTATGATTACATTTGACCTCTCCGAATAACACAGAGGAATGGTTTGCTTCAAAATCTTTATATGCAAACGTATCTTGCCATTTAAGGTAATAAATTCAGTTTCTTTGGATGAGAACATGTTGCACAGTAGAGTGAAGCATTATTCTACATTTTATTAGATCTTCCAGAGTCATACTCTCTGCTAAAATATTTACACATGTTGAATCTGTCAGAGATTCTTTGTTGATTGGCGAATACAGGTGCACATACTACAAAGTCAGGCACATCCTTTTGAGTCTGTTTATGGAGATGTTTTTCTACTTTATATAAAATGAATAGCAATACCCATCATTGTTCTTTCCCCTTCATCTCTCACCCTTTCACTTTTCTATGACTGACTTGAAAGCTCCAATATCTTTTTTATTTTCTGTGTGGACAAAGTCTAAGTGTCATGCAATTCATAACACTTGATATCTATTAGTCATTCAAAACTGGGATTCTTTCTCCTTGCAAAGTATTTATAGATGCTTCAAGATAGTCATACCTTCTTCTGTGGGACGTGCCTGTAGTACTTAGAGAAAACTACCTTTGCCATTTCCTGTATTATGTTGCAATGGTCAACTTAAGTACACTTATGGTGAATTCTGGGAAGAAATATATCATTTTATCCATTCCTTTATTTCTCTTGCTAAGCACAGCAGTAGCTTTAGCAATGCAGGAAAATGAGCTAGCTCTAAACTTGAGTGGAATAATCTATCTTGGATATTAGGTTAATATATGCCATTCTACACTTTTCTTGTTCTCATAAGAATCTTTAGTGGAAGTCAGTTTTCTGTACTATTTCAATTTTCCTACCTGTATTGTAATTGATTTTACTTTTTCATATACTTGTTAGGATATGGGGTATCACCAGAAATATGGGAAACTTCCCTATACTTAAAACAGTTGTTAATTTATTATTGGCTTCTTATGGTGAAGACATTTCTCTAAGGATCAAACATATTTAACACATTTATAATTTATTTATGGACAACTGTATATGATTTTTGAAACTTATTTGTTCAAATCTTTTGTCCATTTTAATATTTGGTTAGCTGTGTTTTTACTTATTTCTTGTAGGAATTCTTACATTGTTTAGATACAAATGTCCTGGCAGTTATATGTATTATCAATAATGATTATCAATTTATGATTTGTTTATTCAAAATGTGCCCACACACATGTAGGACCACATAAAACCATGACAAAAATGTTCACTTTGTACAAAGAGAAATAGATGGCATTTGTAGGGGCAATAAATTGTTTTAGATAAAGTTTTGAGACTTGCAAGCATAGCCTCCCTCCAGGCAAAGAATGATGACTTCTTCCACCATCACATTGGATATAGTAATGAATATAAACTATGTTTTCAGAAATTATTGCCCTGATTATACTTCACTACATAAAAGATGAGTTAGTTGAGCCTCTTTAACCCAAGTACCAAGTCCATTTTGATGCCTTTGAAATGTGATGAGCCACTTTTTAGGTGGACCCTTAGACCCAGTGCTAGATAAGGAATTTCAGTTTATTTAAAACCTCCTCTCTTTTAATATGTCTGGCTTAGAAAAAAATTGCCAGAGAAACCAGGCAAGTGCTTTTGAATGATCTGGGCTCTTCTTTCTGCATCATGTTTCAAAGCCAAGCATGATCAAGGTATACAGGACAGATCCAATCAAAATTGCCTGGCTTCACAAATCATTTAATAATCTTCTCGGTATTAGGAAAGAATGACATAATAAGTCCATAACACATGGAATAATAAAGCCTAATATCCACAATGGATATCATGTTAACATTCACAGCCATTTGTTTATTTGCAAAGCAATGAGAGAAAGAGAGAGAGAGAGAGAGAGAGAGAGAGAGAGAGAGAGAGAGAGAGAGAGAGAGAGAGAGAGAGAGAGAGCATGGGCATGCCAGGGCCTCTTAGCTCTATAAATAAAATCCATATATATGTGCCATTTTGTTAAACTGGCTTTACATAGATACTGGGGAATCAAACCTGGGCCAGCAGGCTTCTCAATGAAGTTTTAATTTAATTGCTGCGCCATTTCCCCAGCCCAGCAAACCTAAACTTTTTTATTAATTACAAAGAATTATTTTTCCATTATGGAATTCTCATACATTTTTGTTCTCTTATCTCCTTTGTCTTCCTTCTCTCTGCCCCCTTTGTGATCTCCCCCTTCCTAACCTATTTTTTTCATTCATTTTTCACATGTTTACTCTGGCCCTTCCCCCCCCCCATCATCACATCTTGTTCTGCTCTTATGGTCTCTTGTCTCTAATGGTAGCCTGTACCCTGTCTCATATCTCCTTATTTAGGTACATACAAATATTATAAGTTAGGACCCACATATGAGAGATAGCATGTTAGGTTTGTCTTTATGAACTTGTGAAAAAATTATGAACACACAAACTGAGAGGGGTCATTAAAAGTAGTTCTTCACCTGGCGTGGTGGTGCATGCCTTTAATTCCAACAATCAGAAGGCAGAGATAGGAGGATGGCTGTGAGTTCAAAGTCAGCCTGAAGTGAGTTTTGGTCAGCCTGGACTCTACCTTGAAAATAAACAAACAAACATTAAAAAAAAACAGTTCTCAGATTATCTTCAAGCCTTCTTGGTTGAGAATTTTCAAAACCTTCAAAACATAATATACTTTCCCAAAGAATTAAGATATTCCTTGACAAATTATACACAAAATGATTTTGATCACCATTCTGAAATTACTTACAAAAATCCTTACTATATCTCTTAACAAGTAATAATGACAGGTGGGTTAATTCCAGATTTAGTAGATAAACTAAGATTGTATTTATGTACAGGAATAGAACATGGCTTTTCATATAATCTTTGAGTACTTCACATAAAATTTCAATTTTATTTGACCAATAACACAATA
Source organism: Zapus hudsonius (assembly GCA_004024765.1). Lineage (NCBI taxonomy): Eukaryota > Metazoa > Chordata > Mammalia > Rodentia > Dipodidae > Zapus > Zapus hudsonius. Next base: position 8,396 of record PVHP010052359.1, read on the forward strand.
TAGGCATTTTAACAATGGATAGTTTATAAATGAAATGTAAATAATCTGGTAATTTGAACAAATAAATATCTTCATTTAGTTTCCAATGATTGGACCCTAATGTCTAGAGAAAGTACTAGAATGTTGCATCATAGTAGGTGAAAATAGTGTGCCCCTCTCCTGTGGGATTAACTCTCCACAGGCATCCTCCTTTGACAGCTAAAATGAGTTGTCTCTAGATCATTCTATTTCTTTCAAGAATTATCGAAGATAGTCTCGTGATTTCACACATAATTTTCATCAATTCCTAATAGCTCTCATTTACATCAAGGTCTGTTTCTAAAATATAGTATGCTATATACATGTGTGTTTCTTAATATTCCTTTCATACTACCTGAATTTCTTCCTTGTATAAGAAAACAGTAAGGATGTTTGGAGTGTACATATCTACAAAATAGGAGAACTATGGTTTCTCAGTAGTCAGAGACAAAAAAATTAAAATAAAATTAGCAACAGTAACAAAATCTGAAATGGAAGAAACTAGACCATAAATGGGAACTTTCATAGAGAGCTACCATGCTTTCTTCCTGAGACTCCTTGCAGGGTGATTCTCTATGACTTGTATTTTCCCAGCTCCAGGTTCTGAGCCTGAGAACCTGGCCCAGATCCAAGCCTCAATCAAGTCTATTACCTGAATCCCAGGCAAGGTCAAGTGACACAAAATGACCACTGGGAAGTACTGTTTTGTGTCTTCGAAGCATATTCCACCAAGAAGCAAATGGTTGGAGTGGATGACTGTTGAGAGCGCTGAGCAGCTTTAGATGTATTGCAGCACCTAATCTTTACTATGGCATGATTTCAGCGCTGAGGAAGTTAGACTATTAGACATGCAACAATCTGTTCTGACAAAGAGACACAGCCAGTACTTATACCTTATTTTATTTCACTCCTAGAGCATTAAAAACAGGTGTGGGAAAATGTGTTTACTGAGATATTTTGAAGTAAAAAGCACCTTTTTCAATATTAGGAAAGAGGGAACTGCTTAGTCAAATAGTGTGTCCAATTAGAATTAAACATGTTTAAAAAATTGAGTTGTACATTTAGGAAATTATAAAAAGTAGAATCTAAAATCTCAAAGCTAACATTGATTTATTTCTGGCAATCATTTGCTCTTGATGTTTGCTGAAATAAAATAACAAAACTAAGATCTGGGAAGATTGCTCAGTTGTTAAAGGTGCTTACTTGCAAAGCATACTGGCCTGGGTTCAAGTTTCTAGTCACCCATCTTAGCCAGACACAAAAAGAGGCCTGATGTTCAATTACAGTACCAAGTGACCCTGGAACAAGTATGTGTGCATGCATGCTTACACACACACACACACACACACACACACACACACACACACACACACTCAATTAATTAAAAATAAATTAAATTAAATAATAAAACTTGGTTCAATGAATATCTTAGAGATAGAAAACTGTAAGAATTATGTATAAATATTTGTTATATCATATCTAAAAATGTGTGAATATGTATAGTTTGGGGACAATTGTGTTCGTTTCTTCCCTTCTGGGTGCTTGTTTCCCTTCCTCCCCCTTCCTTCCCTCCCTCACTCCTCCATCCCTCCCTCACTCCTCCATCCCTCCCTCCCCTTGCTTCTTTCCTTCCTTCCTTTCTTTTTCTTTCCCTTCCTTTCTTATTCCTTCCCTCCCTCCCACTTTTCTGTTCTTCCCATATTTTTTTTGTTATGTGTCTTTTTCATTTTATCTCTTATTTTGGGTTCTTTCTTTGTAATCTGTTGTAGTTAGCCACACACCTCTGGGATGAATCTCCAAACCAGGCACAATTTTGGGGTGGAATTTTTTTAATTGAAATAAGAGATCCAGGGAAAGTTCCAAAATTAAAAGAAAGGGCTGGGCCCCTTTCTTTTAATTCTTACACAGATCCAAGCTGAGAGACAGAGGCCCAGCACCTCCAAAAGCCTGCAAGCACACTCTCACATACTGTAATTCACACAAAAGCAAAAACAAAAACAAAAAAACAAACAAACAAACAAAAAAACAACAGCAGGACTGCCAGACTTGAGCTCTGGCTACTCTTTGCATATGTATCCCTGAAATCTTACATCTAATTTAGGAATACCTCAGGGCTAGATCCCAGGAGGCCAGGCCAAAGTGACACCTCCACCAGCCAGAAAGCTGGAGACAATTCACAATCTTTAATAAACTTTTGATTATATTGGGAGACACCTCTTCAAACTACCACACAGGGCTTGGTTTCACTCTGTAGCCCAATGCTTGTCTCAGTCTTGCCCTGATCTGCCTCAGCATCCTGAGTGCTGAAGATGCAAGGTTCTTGCTTCAGTTTCCTTTGCATCCTTGAAAAGAATGAGAAGTGGAAGAGAGGGGAAAAGAGAAGAGCAGAGGGAAACAGGCTGGAGTGTAGTTAGAAGAGAAGGGAGGAGAGGAGAGACAGACTAATAGGAATATATTGGGAGAGAAATTAAATAGAATGAGAGAGAAAAATTTTATTCCTTCATTCTTTATATTGTATTCTAATATCAGTTTTTTTTTCATTTATTTCAGATTCATTCTGACCACTTTTACAAACTTGAATCTGGTTCCTCCTAGTGGTTTGCCATAACTGCTCCCATGAGAGTAAATTGAATTTCATTTAACTTGAACTTCTCTCTCAATTTGGGATTTCATTGTAATTGTAAGATATCTCTGAGGCACAATTGGAATTCCATTTCTATGGAGATTA
>PVHP010052360.1:0-11125 GCA_004024765.1 Zapus hudsonius
GAGGGAGAGAGAGAGAAAGAGAGAGAGAGAAAGAGAGAGGAGAGAATGGATATGCCAGGGCCTCTAGCCATTGCAAACAAACTCCAGATGCATGTGCTACCTTATGACTGGGGAATCCTTAGACTTTGCAGGCAAGTGCCTTAACCACTGAACTAAACACTGGCAAGGAGAAGCTGGCTATAATCCCCATAAGCCCACACCCAACAAAATACCTCCAACAAGGTTCCAGTTTTAAAACTTCCATCAGCTGGGGATCAAGCATTCAGAACACATTATGCTTATGGGGGACACCTGGGTCAAACTACTGCAGTATTCTGGGCACATCCACTGAATGCCCTATGCATACCCCCTCACCTGTCAACCACAGTGAACCTCTCTGCACATCTCCCAAGGCACCCTCTTGAGAATCACTGGGTTTAGTCCCATTCTTTCTGAGGGGAAGCTCAGGGCAAACAGCAGAGTTTGGAAAAGGACTCTGACTGTCACAACCACTCACAATGCAGGAGTTCAGCCGCAGTCAATACCAACATCCCAAGAAATACAAAGCAGAATAGTAAGCCACCTTGGGATTGCAGGAACAGGGAAGAGAAGGGGTAAGGATTCTATGTATCCAAATATTCTCTGAAATCCAAAATCAGGATTCATCAAAAAGAGCCTGCATGATTAAATTATGGTTAGTATATTATGCCTGAGAGACACAGCTGCCCATCATGCCTTGCAAATGGCAAGCAGAAAATCGGGAACCCTTCCACACTGCTGGCGGGAATGTAAACTGGTAGAGCCATTGTGGAAAGCAGTGTGGAGGTTCCTAAGACAGCTGAAAATAGATTTACTGTATGACCCAGCTATACCACTCCTTGGACTCTAGTCACTACCTTAGAAATACTTGCTCATCCATGTTTTTATTGGCTCTATTTACAATAGTTAGGAAATAGAACCAACCTAGATGCCCCTCAACTGATGAATAGATAATGAAGATGTAGTTTATTTATACAATGGAGTACTATACAGCTGTAAAGAAAAATGAAATTTGCAGGGAAGTGGATGTATCTGGAAAGGATCATACTAAGTGAGGTAACTCAGGCTCAGAAAGCCAAACGTCATGTTCTCCCTCATAAAATGGCATGGCCAGTAAATATAGATTGTTACTAGAAAAACTTCAGTGCTAGGGATGAGATACCTTCCAGTGAGTTGTTGGTGAGGGAAGTTCCTGAGGCCCCCAAAATATTACAGGCCATTGCCAAGGCTCTTGGTTGCTCACCAGGATGATGATGGTAAGACCCTACTGCTGAAGACCACATATGCTTGGGCTGCAGGTCACTGAGAAATCAACCTGGAGCTAAGTTGGAAACCTCTTCCCTGTTAACCAGCTGACAGAAATCTGGAAAAATCTATGGCTGCATGCAGCCCTATGAGAGAAGTCATCAATGGTGGTGAACAGCAGTGGACCTTGCAAGCCTTAAGACTGGCCAGCCAGGTCAAATGTGTCAATTGGGGCAATAGTGGCATGTCTATTTTGGGGGAACCAACTGCTCTCTAATTGGACTGGAAGCCCACTCCACAGGAGGGAAAGCATGCCTGGTACTGAAGACCTAGTAAAAACCCTATACAACCTGCTGTTGTCTGGCTAAATGTATGTATTATGCCTACCAAACTGTCTTATAAGCACCTTTTTTTTTAATGAGCATACCCAAATAATAATGCTACTCTCACTCTTGGCTACAGAAGCTTCTCTTTTTTTCAGATGGTGGTGACCACTGAGATAATGCAAAAGATACCATAGGGCTGAAAAGAAATGACAGAGGAGTGTTCAGCACTGGGACATCTCTATCACACTTCCCAAGGTTCAGGGTCTATTGCAGAAGAGGTAGAGGAAAGATTGTAAGAGCCAAAGGAAGGGTAGGACTGTTTACAATGCAAACTTGCAGACATAAAAGGGCCTTGATATTCATGACTTCACAGTGCCTGAAAATACCTACACATAATGGGAGGAAAAGACGATGACACTGAAACAGAACAGAGACTAATTGAGAGGGGGAAGAAATATGGGGGAGGGTGGGGAGAGAATCATAATGGTTTATGGTCTATAATTATGGAAGCTACCAATAAAAAGTTACAAAAAAGATAAAAGTTTTAAAAAATTAAAAAAAAAAAAAGAAAAGAAATCTCGGAGGCAGCCAGTCCATCACAAGCCCAGTGGTAACGAAATACAAATCAGAAGCCTAAACAGGTGCCATGATCATGGCCACCTTGGGATTCTGTTCCTTCTGTCCTGTTCCCAGCTATGTCCCCAGCTAGGCACAACTCACTGAGCAAACCATGGTGGTACTTGGGTGGTTTTCACAGATTTGCAAGAGCTTTGAGGCCATGGGGGGCTCCCACCAGGATTTCAAAAGAAAGCCTGCAAAGCAAGTTAGAGGGCAGCCACAGTGGAAGGGAGGGGGCAGCTTCTCCACTGGGAGAACTTTGGGGAGCCATGGGAATGGAGCCTTAGCCAGGACCACAGGAAGGTAGACACTAGCAGACATGCAATACTAGGCTGGAAAAGCTATAGGTACCAGTGTGTGGCCATTAAGAGCAACCCACAAAACAAAGGGTGGGACCGCCCAGTGTCCTGCAGGCCCATTCTCCATGCCCGTGGACAGGACAGGCTTGTAGTGCTACACTGAACGTCTGCCCTCCTGGGTCACTCCCTCCTGCTTTCCTTTTCCCTCCTGCGACAGTAATGTTTAGCTTGTGTGTGTCCCAATGCTGCATCTGTGGTGTACATTCCTAACAGCAAGAGCCTGCCCATCTCAGAGGAGATTGTAGATTCGGACTTTTGGGTGTTGCTGGGATGAGTTAAGATAGAATTATTTCATCTTTCATTGTGAGACAGACATGATCCTTAGGGTCAGGGATGAACTGCTATCCTTTGGATATGGTTATATGTGTCCCTCCAGGCACACATGCTTGGTTTCCATTGTTGTTAAATGATGGTAGGTCCTTTGAGGTGCTGCCCTCAGGAGTTCTCAGAGGATACTGGGAGTTCTTGTAGGGGGTTGTTTTCAAGAGCAAGAGCCTTTCTCTACCATGAGAACTTTGCCTCTTGTGTGTGCCCCTGCAATGCTGAGAACCCTCATTAGGGCTAAAACCAGATTCATGGTGTCTGGAGTATTAGACTCTTAAAATTGTGAGCTAAATAAGCCTTTTTTTCTTTATATCTTACCCAGCCTCAGGTATTTTGTTTTAGTAGTAAAAAAACAGACTAATACACTCTTTCTACAGCAAACCCTGTTATAAAAAATTTACACATATTCTCCCACACTTAAAAAGAGAAGTAAAGCCAGGCAAGGTGGTGCACGCCTTTAGTCTCAGCACTCAGGAGGCAGAGGTAGGAGGATTGCCTGTGAGTTCGAGGCTGTGAATTCCAGGTCAGCCATGGTTAAAGCAAGACCCTACCTCAAAAAAACAAAAAGGGAGAAGTTTATCACATACTGGAGTTCAACTATCAGAAATAGAGTATAGATCTATGTCAGAGAATTCTAACGATGTACTTATTCGTAGTGATTGATGTAACTCAGAGCAGCGCCTTAAAAATACATTGTACTACAGAAATTATCAGAGTTCCTAATCATCTACAGATTTTCAGACTCTTGTTGTTTTGTGACAGGGTCTTGCTCTGTATCCCAGGTTGGCTATGAACTCAATGCACATCCCCTGCAAGCTGTGAACTCATCAAATTTCCCAGGTGTTGGGATTACAGGTGTGTCCACAATGGTCAGCCACCACCACAATCTCCAGACTTGAGTCAGGTGTTCCCATCCTTTGAAAGCTACTATATGCATTTTACATATGAACAGACTACAAGGGACGAGACATGAAGACAGAACCATTCCCATCTTACCTGAATGTTGTCAAACTTGAGGCCTGGCATCGTGAGGTTCTCCTTGTCTATGAACACTGTGCTGTACTGCTGGGTTGCCACTAACATCAGGGCTTCTCTGGTTCCCTGGCTGGGAAGCCACGCATCATTCCTTCGGTCCATCTCACTCATGCTCAGGGCTGTGGCAAAGGGGTCATCGCTCCCTGCAAACACAGCCTGTATCTGGGAAAATGGCTTTGGAGACTCAGAGATTTCCAGAGAGCTCACGGAAATGCCCGATTCTGATCTTTCCATCCCTGCAGAGTAAGATAGGCTAGTAGAATTTGGGGACTTTTCTCCCACAGGGGCAGTGAGTGATGACAGCTTTTCAGGACCCGTGGAGCCTGCATTGGGATTACTAACAGAAATGAAAGTAGAGGTGGTAAAGGAATCAAAGAAGTCAGAGGCCAAGGAATTAGTGTTCATTGTATCTCCAAAAAATTTACTCAGGCTGGGACTGGGCTGGACCATCTGCGGAGGGGTCTTAGCTGACGATTCACTTGCGCTGCTAAAACTTGGAGACTTCACCATTTGGGACTCAAAGCCATCCTGCAGAAACAAGTGTGGCTGGGAGGGAGCTGAGTTTGCCTGGCTGAAGATGGTGCACACAGGTAAGGGTTCATCCTTGGAGGAAGGCTGACTGGAGGACCCTTCTGACACCTGCTCCTCTGGGTGGACTTTGTCATCCTGGGGTGCCAAGTCCTCCACACCAGCATTCTCCAGTGCAGGCATGCTGCTCACATCGTCCTGGGTTGAGTCTTCTTTCAAAGACGCTCTGCTATTGGAGGTCATGTCGGAAATGTCTCTGGGAGTCTCATCGCCATCGTTTTCACTGTCGTGACTCAGGATATCCGTTTCTTCTGTACCTGTGGCATTAGCCAGTCTGTGACCAGTGTCACTGTCTGTGGGATCCACGACATCCTGCAAACAGCCAAGGTCGCCTACGTCGTCTTCACTGTTATTAGGAGAGTCAGAGATGAGGACACTGTCCATCAGGTGCTCATTTAGCTTATCTACGAAGTTGTTAGAATCTTCTGATATGGTCTCGTTCTCTTCAGACCCAAACTCATCGCCACCCAGGTCAATAGTTTCTTCATGGTACAGAAGCTGGCCTTGTTCTTCCAGGGACACCTGTTCAGGGATGCTTGCAGATCCTGCCTGGGATGCAGGAGTCTCCTCACCTATGTCCCGGTCACCATTTTTAGCATTCTCCATATTGCCTAAAACCAAAACAATCATAACATTATTTCAGCTACTTTTTTTTTTGAGAGACGAATTCTCACTAAATAACCCTGGCTGCCTTGAATTCACAATCCTGCTCAGCCTCTGCAGTTCTGAGATTACAGGTGTGTACCATCACACTTGCCTAAGCTACCTTTATCTCTTTATCTTGTTTTCCAATGCAAGATTCAAAGTTATTAGTTATCTTTCAAGTGGTCCAGAATTTAGAAATTTGTTTCACAAGCCTTTTATTTATTTTCAGTTGTGTAAAATACACATAAAATTTCCCACTGACTTTTTTTTTTTCTAGGCAGGGTCTCTAACCCAGGCTGACCTGGACTGGAAGCTCAGGGTGGCTTCAATCTCACAGTGATCCTCCTAACTCAGTCTCTTGAATGCTGAGATTAAAATTGTATGCCACTCTGCCCAGCTTCCACCAACAAGTTTTAAGTGTGCACAGTATTCAGCAGTGCTAAGTGCCTTCCAGTGCTACCAAACCAACCTATGGACTCCTTTTCGTTTTGAAAAACTAAAATTCTGTACTCACTACACAGCTTCCCTAAGTACTCACCCCAGGATACTGCTGTCCTCCATCCCATTGCTTTGATTTTTGCTAGGGATTCCATGTAAGTGGAATTAAAAAGTATGTTCTTTTCAACATCATGTTTTACTTGATATATTGTCCTCATGGTTACCTGCAGCAAGTGCCAGAATTTCCTTCCTTTTCACAGGTTAGTAATATCCCACTGCATATATGAAACAATTTATTCATTAATGGACACTTGGGTTTCTACCTTTTAGCAATTGTGAATACTGTTGCTATGAAGGATGTGTGCCTTCATCTTTGAGACTGATTTTAGTTCTCTGTGTTCTAATTCAGAAGTGAAATTGCCAGGTCACATGGTAAGTTCTGATTTTCTAAGGAAATGACAGTTCTTTCATAACAGCGGAGCTGTTACATCCCTACCAACAGTGTGCATGCTTTCAAATACCTCCACAGCTTGGCCAATACTTATTTTTTGCAGTTCATATGGACAGATCCAGAATGCGCACTGAGGAAGTACCCAAGTGGATAGGGGACAGAAAGGAGGGAAACGGGGACACCTTCACAAGATTTGCTCATACAATGTATATACTCATTCATAATAAAGATATATTTTGAAGTCACTAAGGACATGGCTTTGAATTCCTGATCTTCCTGCCTCCTACCCTCCAAGTGTTGGGACTGCACGCTGAATACCACTTTTTGTCTTAAACACTACTTATTTCTTTTTTTGCTTTGATGCGCAATCTTCCTATGTAGCTCAGACTGTCCTCAACTCCACATCTGGCCTCCAAATCCTCTGACCTCGGCTTCCGGAATTCTGGGTTTGCAGGTGAGTGTGTGTGAGAGAGCGAGATCTTGCCCAGCTCAGCACTACTCCCTGGAGTCCCTCCAGCAAGCTCTACCCCGCTGGCTCGTCGTGTTGGTGGACAGGTATCTACGGTGCACCTGCCTGGCCTCCCGCCGTGCCGGGGAAGCTAGGCTTCCAGACCGGGAGGACACCGAGCCCCGCGGGAGGCCAGGCCCCACCCCTCCGGGCCCAAGGCGCCCCGACCCTCACCTGCCACCCGCCCGGAGGCTAGGACTCCATGGTGGGAGACGGCTGGAGACCAGGAGCAGACGGAAGAGCCAGGACTCCGCGCGCTGGTGCGCCTGCGCCGGCTGGCCCGCAACAATTCACTTCCGCGCACGCGCAGTTTGATGCTGGCGGCTCAGGGCCCCATGGGCGGAAGTGCAGGAATGACTGACAGCAGGTGGGCGGGGCCTGGAGCCCAGGTGTGGCTCTGACCTACCTGGCTGCGGGCAGGTGCGACGCGAGCGCTTAGGCTGGTGGTGATAGGTCCCCCACCGGTCACCTGTGCCACTGCTGGCTGAGCAGGACTCTCAAGTCAGGACCTCTGCTTTCTTGATTTCCTGTGTCTGGGCTTCTGCTTCTTTCTCGTGTCATCTGCGAGTCCTGGGTCTTTTATTCCACCAAGGTGCTTCTGAACCCTCAGCTCTATACCCTTCATGGGCTTCGTGTTACACTAAGTCACACAGACCGGCCGATTTCTTTTGTAAAGCATCACGACTATCTTTCTACTTTAAATTTTCATTTATTTATTTGCACGCAATGAGCGAGCAGAGAAACCGAGAGAATGGCTGCACCAGGGCTTCCAGAGGCTGCAAATGCACTGCAGATGCATGCTTCACCTTGTGCATCTGACTCTATGTGGGTTCTGGGGTCCATGAGGCTCTGAAGGCGAGCGCCTTAACCGCTGAGCCATTTCTCCAGCCCCCTCCGTCATTAGTAATTTTCATACAGACATGTCATGTTTTGATCATAATTCCCTCCTACTTCTGTCCCTCCTCCCCTTCCACTGAGCCCCTTCCTTCCAACCACGGCTTCTTCTATTTTGATGTTTCTTTTCCCCCTTCAGCGTACATGATGGAGTGTTGATGGGCCTGTGACCCGGCTGCTTCTGGGATGAAGCTCAGGTATGGGACAGGAAAGAGTCACAAGCCGTTGTGACCTTCATAATGAAGAAGCTCCGATGGAAGCAGTCCGCTGAGTACCCCGCAGTGCTATTCCTACCCACGGGGAAAGAAAGCCTACAACTCCCGGGAGCTCGGGACCTGCGGTCTGTGAGGATCCAGACAAGGTGATCCAGCCTTGCTGGCAGCGAGGTCCCCGCATCCTGGCAGGACCGCTCCCATGCAGGTTCCCAAGCGACCCCGGGGATCACCCGTGACTGATCCAGCATGACTGCGCGGGGTGGCCCTGGACGAGCCTGAGCGTGGATCGGGGTGACTGTCCTGGGAGTGTGTCCCAACCTGGAGCTGGCGGTGCTTGCTTGCAAAGCCCAGCAGCGAGTGGCATCTGGATATGGAGGCCCTGGTGCCCCCATGTCTCCTCTCTAATGATCTCTTTGCTTGCAAATAAGTACAATATTTAAGTAGTGCTGACAATGACTGGCCATTCCCCGGGGTAAGTAGGCAGCGAAGCGGCCCGAGAGCGCCGCCCCTGCGGCCACACAGGTTTGCCCCGGCCTAGGAGTCCCCGCAGCCCAGGGCTCTAGGGTAGCCCGCGTGCGCATGCGCAGGAATCAGGACCCACTGCTATTGGCTGCTGGTGAGGAGCGTGCTGATGACGCACAGGAAAAAAAAAACCAGGAAGTGAGCCCTACGGGACCTGGTCTGGGCCAAAACACTGCGGCTTTGGAGTGGTTTTCCGGGATGGGGAATGAATGGGTGGCGGAGAGCGCTAGCTAGGCGGGACGGGTACCTTCCGCAGGCATGGAGGACGATGCGCCGGTGATCTACGGGCTGGAGTTCCAGGTGGGCCACTGCCTAGGGCGCGCGGCAGGTGCGCGGCGGCCCGCCGGGGCTGGGGCGGGGTCTGCCGGCCCCGGGGCGACCCAGACCCAGGCCTCCCTGCTGCTCCTGTCCGCCGGGCAGCGAGGACTGCCGAGGGTGCCGCCCGCCCGGGGACACGGTTACCTGCCCAACCTATTCCGAACGCAGGAGCCGCAATCTGATTTTAATTAGTTTGTTTTTTGAGGCAGGGTCTTCTGTAGCCCCGGATCATTTCTAACTCGCTATGTAGTCCAGGCTGGATGGCTTCTAACTCTTTATGTAGCATGGCATCTAACTCTATGTAGCCCAGGCTGGTTTTGAATCTCCTTGCCTTCACCTCCAAAGCGCTGGGTTTACAGGCGTGCATGCCCGGCTCCCATCTATCTGATTTTTTTTTTTTTTAAGATTTGAATACTCAGAAGAGTTACAGAGATGCACCAGAATATTCTTGTCACTTCTCCCAGCTTTTCCTTATGTTAACATTTCCCACATAACCATTACCAAAGCTTAGACGTTAATATGGCACAGTAGTATTTATTGTCTATACCTTGGACTTTATTCGAGTTTCAGTGTTTTCCCTTGGCTATCCTGTATCTTTCGTCCTGATGTCTTCTGTACGACTTCATTATGAATGTCACATACATATGTTCAGCAGATGATCATCAGTGGACCGGATCCCATCGATGGGCCATGGAGCAGGAAGAGCTTGTTGGTTTAGAAGCTCAGCAAGAAAGCTAGTGTTGATGGCGTGAGCAGGAGATGGGGTGGGAGAGGACATTGGGGTCGAGTTGGTAGGGAATGTGGAAGACAGAAAAAACCTGTATTGGTTTTCATCAGCACAACTAGCTTTTAAGAACCTGTTATGCTTAAGGGACTGAGGGACTGACCCAGAAATATGAACATATTGCCACAGGAAGTACCTGATGTGTTACTGTGTGCAAAAGACCCCTTAAGTATATAAATGGCCTCTGTTTTCAAGTTGCTTTCAGTGAGAGAGGCAGCGATGTTAGTTATTAAGAACATGGCTACCACGGCATTCCTGAAATTAAAATGCCCAGTCTAGCACACATAGTAACCATGTGTCCTTGGACCTTGGTTTTATTGCCAATGCAATGGGAAAATACCCATCTATGTCCTGTGACTGTTGTGGACATTAGATTAATTGGTATATTTAGTTCAAGCACTTTAAACACTGTTTTATATTAAGTACTCAAATTTTAATTTATAGTGAGACAATTCCCTTTTGGAGATATGAACCTCACTAAGTAGTCCATGTTGGCTGGGGAATTACCATGTAACCCCCAGCTGCTGTGGAACTCACAATCCTCCTGCCTCAACCTCCCAAGTGCTAGGATTACAAGTGTATGTCACCAGGCTCTGCCAGTGTGACAAACTTCTTAGAAATAAATTCCATGCAAGGCATTACTTAAGTATTATGAATATGTGTTATAGGGCTTGGGAGGAGGTTTGTCATCTTCACAAGACTGATCCCTTAGGTAGCAGTTATTGAGCACTAAACTGTGTGTCAGGCTGCTCAGCAAAAGTCTAGCACAGAGGGACTTTGAGGATGGAAAAGTAGTGAGCAGATCAGTGTCTGTGACACAGTTTGGTCAATATGGATGGCCTCTTTTAACTCATAAGGAAGGACTTTGACTTGTGTTCAAGATTTTAGTTATTTTTACTTTATAAATGTTCATATTATTTGTGTGTGTGTATGTGTGTGTGTGTGCATGTAGAGGCGAAGGGCAGTCATCAGTATCATTCTGCAGACACCATCCACTTTAATTTGAGACAAACTGACGCACTGGCCTGGAATTTGCCAAATGGGCTATACTGGCCGTTTTTTTAAAAAATATATATTTATTGTCCATAATGAGTTACATTATTTAGTGGGCAAACAATGCATTGTTATCCCGAATTCCCCAATTCTTCCCCTCCCCCTCCCTGATCAGTTGGATATCCTCCTCCGTGGGCTGTCTGTATTAGTCCTTGTGGCAAGGGATCCTGGATATCCTAGTACTCAGCCCGGTCTTCCTGGCCCAAGTGTGTTGTTACTGATGGGTGCCATGCCTCTGGACAGTCTCCCCCACCACAGCTCTCACAATCTTTCCACCCCCCCTCTTCCGCTCAGTTCCCTGAGTCATGGTGGGTGAGTAATAAGGCTGCTTTAATGTTGCGAGCTTAGGGGTCCTTGTGTCGAAAATCCTTGGTTTCTGTCTCATTGGCCTATCCTGTGTTGATTGAATGGCTGTGGCTATGGGTCCCTTGTTCATCCCATCCTTCTCTGCAGGGTTCCATATGGATCCTCCACAATATGACTGTGGTGGCTCATCTCTTGCCATGATCTCATCTTTTTGCCTGCTGTCGGTTGGTAGGGTTATATGAGCCACAGCTCACTCGCTGTATCCTGAAAAATACAAACACAATCTCCATTGGAGAGTGAGAACAGTATAGGTTAACAAATATACACCATTCTGGATTACCTAGTTTCTATTTTTAGTAGCCTCCCTGTCAGACGTTCGCATAGTGCATCTTTTCTTGGGAGCCCAAGAGTATGGGATCTGGTGCATATTGCCCTAAATCCCCATTTCCAATCAAGGGTTCCCCCTCACTGAGTGGAA